>CH000074.1:99360-113532 GCA_000149265.1 Ciona savignyi | reverse complement strand
CGGTATGAGACTGAGCAACTTCTTTCAACAACTGCAGGAATTCGAAACCTTCCGGGTCGGTTTCATCGGCGAAGGCCACCACGTGTATATTGTTTATATCGTCTTCCTGTTGGTGCATTGAAATCGAGACGGTGGTATATGATTATAGTGATATCGACTTAAAAACATTAACTACTGAAATGGTATTTTATAATGGGCATCACTTAATCAGTCTGGCGCGCGCGTTTTTCGTTGATTGTTTTATTATAGCGGGTTTAAATTTAGTTCTGTACTTTACATTTGCCTTTACTTGTATTTTCCACGACATTACGTTGATTTTGTTAGTTGTTAAATTACTTGGGTTGCAGCGCCAAATTAAGTTATAAGTTTGTTTAAACTTTAAATAAAGTCAAATTCTGTGCAACTACTAAATGTAGGTAAAGTTTTTATGGATAAAGTCAGCGCTTCATTTATTCAACAGCACACGGTGGAAGTGGCTCTTACCCAAGTATCGTACATATCCAAAGTTCGAAGCTTCCGTAAGGTGGCGCGCTTGTGCTGCTTTACGAAATCTTCAATGACGAGATTGTCGTGGGGGGTTTCCCCGGGGATTACCATCGGTTTCTTCATATATGGTTCGTAAAAATCGATTTGGTTGAGTTCGGTTAAGCCCATTTGCTTTGCAAGCTGGAAGTTAAGCTACGATTAGTCTACGTTGCACGTTTTTACCAAGACTTGGATAAATAAAATTTAAAATAAGGCTAAATTTAAACGGTAGATGTATAAACCCAAACTGATTTTTAATTTTTATGGAAAAACAGGCTACTCACCAGCTTTTGGAAGACGACGTAAAACGAAATAACTGGCTGAAAATCGAGAGCTGCGTCTACAAACTCATCATAACCTGCAAAGCATACATATGTTTATAACACTGTATGTTATGTCCGATTTGATGATGATTTATAATTTATATGCAATCCCCATTCTATCAACTCCAGTCCTTTAAAGAACGATCCCTATAATAGGATTGGATGGGATAGGATATTCATCTTTATCCCCGTTAATGGGAAAACCAAGGGGGTTACCCCATGACAGACACGTTCCTTCAATTTGGTAAAACCCATTAATCCGCTGGGTTCAGGCAATGTCCGTAAAGTGCCTTGCCCAAGGACACAACCGACTAGCTAGCGACCAGTTTCGCACCTGCAACCTTTCGATTGAAAGGCAACGCACATAACCGTTAGACCAACGGGCTGGACTAATCGTTTATGGAAAAATGAAAAGGCAAGAAAACGTCAAATTCCAGTTTAGGAAACAATATATAGTTGAAACCCGAAATAATATGTAAATTTGGTGTCATCTCTTTTTAAGATAAGTCCTACCGGGTGACGTGTTACTCTCGAAGTATGCGATGACTTTCGTGTATTCGTTTCGACGAAAGCCTTGAACTTCGGTCTTTGAATTGATTTCTTCCACTGGCGCTTCGTCCAACTAAGAATGTCAAAATATTTTTGAAACTGGCATGCACATGATACAATGACATGCGTATGTTGTATTATGAGCATGTATGCGTATGTTGTATTATATGCATGTATGTATTGTATCATGTGTAATATTATACGTCGAATTCTTTGCTAAACCCAGTGATTTAATAAATAAAAAAACTTCAGATTCTTTTGCGTCGTCTTCAACGGAAATAAAATAATTCGCAAATCGACAAAGTGGATTACTCGTGCTTTTTAAATTAACTGTGCAATCTTTGATTGATTTCCCAAAAGGCAGGATATAACTGACACATCCATCAGCTATATGGAGTTATTAACCTAAGGTAGATTGTAATCTTATGTATTACCGTTGCGATTTGCAATTAATTTGAATAGAGAAATGTCAATATTACACGTCCAATATTTTACCTCGAGAAGAAATTCGACCAAAACGTCAGTTGATCTCTGTCCATCAAATTCCACCTTGTGCCCTGCCTTGTAGGCGTATATCGCCCCAGCTTCCTTCATATCTATCAATGTTTGTATTTTTATAACCAACTTCCAATATTTCAGCTTATTATTACGACCAATATTACTGTTGTTTAATACTCTTAGATTCACTTATTCGGGCTTCATAAATCAAAAACATTAACGTTTATATATTTTAACCTAGTTTCCAATATTTCAGCTTATTAAGTTCTACGACCAATGTTACATCTTTTTAAATTTGAGTAAACTTTTTATACATGATATTCAGTCTCCTGATTTTTGTTACATGAGCGTAGGGTATAATATGCATGTAGGTGGTCCGACCTTTATGCTTAACACATTTTATGTGGTTGTCGTGGAAAAGAGTTGTTATATGAAAAAACAGGGAATCGGTGGGTACAGTGTTTTGATCGGCGCTGGGTAGAAGGCAATCTGTTTACCTCTGTTATAATTACTGCTGTACGCAGGGGAATAAAATGAATTGTCTAGTGATAAATTACCAAGTTTTTCTGCCAGCGCTTTGTCCTTTTCAAGGTCGACCACGCCGAACCCAACCCCTTCTCGTTCAGTTATCTGCGCCGCCAACTGCAGAATTTCTTGTTAGTTAAAAATGGACGTAAATTAAAACTTTTAAATTCTATTTTGTGTAGATTTTCTGCTAGGAATAAACTAAGGCCAAACAGGTTTATATTCACCTCCAGCATTTCTTCCGTTAGCTGCCATTGCTTCACTTGATATTTGTCGTTTTGATCGTGTGCCACGGTAAAATAGACAACTAAAATGTCGAACTTCTTTGAAAACCTGAGTAAAAATTTAATATCAATTAATCTGTGTACAGTCATATTTTAAAAAGTATATGTTTTATAGAATATCGTTTTTATACTTTCTCTATTTAATGAAATACAGAAAATAGGGTATTTTTTAATATATGAAATGGTCTTTCGAGTTAATTTCCCTAGAATGTCAATATCTCTAAAGTAAAACGTTTAAAACTTGGGGTCACAGAATGCCCGTCTACAATAGCAGCAACTATTACAATGACATTATTTACATAGACATCTGACGCAGTACATTAATCAAAAAAAATAATTGTGTTCAAACCTATTGAAATTCTTCTTGCTAAGATTGATCAGCCTGTCCTTGCCGTCGTGGGACGGAAATTCCAATCCTCTTTCCGCACATACAGACGTCAATGCTACTGTGGAGTATTGTATTGATTGACAGCATTATGTAAGTCGCAATTTGACTGCGACTGCAGAGCATATTTTACTTTTAGCCTGCAGATGCTTTACCTTTTTCTGCATATGATTAAACTTTATTCCACATATGGTTGAACTTTATTCTACAGACGATTTAACATTAGTAATAAGGATAATGAAACTCAAGTAATGTACACACTGTATTACACATTCAATAGTTATTACTACACCAATTTACTGTTTTACGTCTGTTATAAACTTACCAGCGCACACTAAGAGAGCAAGAAGAATCTTCATTTGAAGAACTTCCATCACCAAGAAACCAATGCGGAATAGAAAACACAACTGTAAGTACCGGTACTGGCGGTGACAGTTCTTTCTGGACGCCCTCGAAACAGACCCGACAGAACTCTCAAGCCTATCTTTGAGAACTTTACTTATCTGTGCAACGTCTAAAAGCAATGGTTGACGTAGCTTAAATAACCACGTAACAGCTGCCTATCTGTTCAGTACGTGATAAGTTTGTACTAATGTAAATAGTTGCATTTTCACAGTCGCGACGAGTAGTGTTAATTTCGTCACCCTAGAGCTACGTGTTAAACTTTGCACTTTAAAAAATTCGAAATAATTTACAAAGTAACTTACACGATATAGCAATTTTACATATTTATTTACTTTATTTAAATAACATAACCGGTATCACAAGCCTTCGACCAAAATATTCCAAAACACATGGAAAATAAAAACAATAACGTGTGCACAATATGAATTTAAAGGAACTCATATATACCTCGATTGACTTAATTAAACTTGATATGCATGATAATATTATGATACCGTGTCATAGATACAATTATGTATAGCTTTTGTTTTTGTCAAGAATCGAAAAGAGTACATTTTGTACCGTATTATAGTCCTGCCAGAAAGATTGTTTTTTAGCAATTTTTTTGTTTAAACAAAAATGTGTAAAAAATGTGCTATATATTTTAGTTTAAATAATTAGTTTAAAACATTTCAAGTTTAAGTCCTTTAACCATCTAACTGTGGGTTTAAAAATCTAGATTTTTATAAATATGCGGGCTTAACTCGTGAGAGTAATTTTGTAATCGGTAATATATCATAATAATCGGTAATATCGGTCAATTATTCTATTACAAATAAAGAACGTGTTTTCAAGTGTATGGTTCCCCTCTGTAAATAGGTTTATTATACTTAGGATAGGATATTTGTGTATGTCCTTGTGAATGGGAAATGGGAAAACACAAGGAAGCGTTCTAACACGGGTAATCGTCAGATCACCTCGCACCCACCTTCGGGTTACCCAGAGCTATTGAAAAACGTACCAAACTTTTAGCAATTAACTAGTTTAATTCGGGTTATTACAAATTGCGGTAAATCTATTCAGTTTTACCAGCAAGGAAACTAATTCTAACCTGTTCCTAAACACCAATATCAACCGGAGAACTAACCCTAACTCCTTACACTGGCCCTCAGGCCCCAGCATTTATTTCATTGTGCAATTTTCGTTTCAGTCTCCCCCTTTCCGTTCTTTAGTTGCTCCTATTGCGCACTTGCCGGTCGTTGGGTGACTCGGTCGCCAAAGAAATAGTCCAAACATACTGATGGGGGTTTCTTTAAATAATTGCTAGATTATTAGTTTCTTTAGTTTTATAATGGTCTCATTGACAGCTTATGAAACTCAGCCAGGATGTCCATTTGCGAGGAAGCTATATTGGTACACCACGTCACTAGGCGCCACACAGACATCATGAACATATCGAACTCATCTGACATGTGCGAACGGCGAAGTTCATACCAGTTTAATTTTCGAAGAATGGTGAAACTTGTCCAGCACTAACACGCTTCTGCTTGTTTCTTAGCACACCCACAGTTGGTGTTGTACTAAGTGGTGGAATTCATTGGAAGCCTTTTTGGTTCAACAACATTTCATATCAAACTGTTAAAACTGGCTGTCAAATTTGATAGTTTAAAAGAGAGATCTGCGATACAGTAACTAAATGTGGATGGAACAGGGTCTAGTCCGACCATGTTAGTCTGGCAGTTAAGTGCGACGCCTTTTAACCAAGAGGTTGTATGCTCGAAACCGGTCGCTTGCTAGTCGGTTGTGTCCTTGGGCAAGGCACTTTACGGACATTGCCTGAACCCAGCGGATTAATGGGTTCTACCAATTTGAAGGAATGTGTCTATCATATACAATACACTGCAATAGCTCCGGTAACTCGACGGTAGACGCTAGGTGATCTGACGATTGCCCGTGCGTTAATCCCCTTGGTTTTCCCATCCACGGGGATAAACATGAATCTTATCCTAAGTGATACAACGTGGCAGCCAACCGATTCAAGACATTTCATACCAAGTTGTTTCAATGCCGATACATATCACTAAATCTGTTTGTTAAAGTTGTACAAAATTGAAAACAAATTCTTGTTTTTAAAAAATCGTGTTTAACAGAATTCGTGGTACAACGACAAGGGTACAAGAAACTGTGCGAAAAAATAAAAGAATAATTTTCAAAACAGCTTATAAAGAAAAGCAAATGCTATGGGAACAAAATAAGGCAGTAAGTAAAGTAAAATTAGTAAAAGCGGAATGATATCAGGAGAAACTGTCCGGCGATGGTGTTATTCTCTTTTCTTGCCAAGTTTTTCGAGAGTTATCTTTGAAAATGCTTCAAACATCTGCAAAAGAAAGATATTGTTAAATACATTGACATATAAATTACTTGGTGAAAAACTTTTGTCGTTTTAAACAAATAACAAATCCGATACAAATGAAACAAATACATTTTATTGGAGATATATAATTCTTCTGTCGACGGGACATATTACATGCCATTTAAATAATTATGTATTATCGATATTACGTTGAAAATGATTTACCTCAATCCCCGCCATAACCGAGGGATCAACTTGGTCGGTTCTTTTCGGTTCATTTGCGCTGCTCAACGAGTCATGTGACACTGTCAATGACGAAATTGATGACGACATCGATGACGTTGCGATTACGCCATCAAGACTGCTGCTCATCGGCTCGACGTCATAATCACATTGCCGAATATACGCGAAGTCTTCCGAAGGCACGGATTCGGATGAAGTAGCTTCGAAAGTTCCAGGGTTGTTACGTTTGGTTCTCGGTGTTGACATCACGTGGTGAGGAGTTTCGTTCATGGAGTCAGATGACGACGAGCAGCAATCCGAGATGCTCGATAGCTCCTCAATCGAAGTAAGAGCTTCGCGTTGCCCCTTGCGTCGCCGTCGGACAGTGAACACAAATTCATCGTTTTCGTGACGTCGCATAATCTCCAAGCTCTCCTGTTGCTCGGCAACCAGCAGTTCGAGATCCTGTCTTTCCTGAAGCTTTTCGAACACATTTTGTTTCTGCGCTTGTTGCTCGTTGATTTCCATGTCGATTTCGGCCAATTTTTCTTTCATTTCTTTTAACTTCGCTTCATAGGCGGCGAAATGTTGATGATTCTGTCTTCGCTTCTTCCCCGATTTCGGGCCGATTTCCCGCGAAAGCTGATCGACTTTGATCTGCGCTGAATTGCGGCGGCGATTGAGAAGGGTCATGAACTTTGTCATTTTGACTTCTTCCTCGCTTCGAACGCGTTCGTACTTGTCGATGACGTTACTCCGTCGTGAATTCCGGCGGGAAACGGAATATCCGTCGACGGTGGAATTGTCGGAGAATTTCGCCTCCAGGTGTCGTTGTTCCTCGATGAGCTTCTGCTGTTGGGTCGCGATTTCTTTGAGAAGTTTGTGTTTCTGCATTTCAACCAATTCTTCTTCGAGTTTTTCATTCGAAATTGTTCGCTGCAATTACATATTTAAATTATTTAAAGTGAAATGACACGAAAAGAGTTTTTACAAACTGTGCGAAAAAAAAGAATAATTTGCAACACAGCTTATAAAGAAAAGAAAATGCGATGGGAACAAAATAAGGCAGTTAGTAAGTAATAAGTAAAATTAGTAAAAGCGGAATGGTACCAAAATTACCAGTAAAGCATCTGCTTAGAAACAGTATTTTTTAGTTAAACTGTGTTACACGAACGCGAAAACACGAAATTAATTTTCTCAAAATTACCGGTAAAGCAACTGTTAATATATATACAATATTTTTTAGTAATAAACTGCGTTAAGTTACAAAATGTCAAAATACGAACCTTAAAACTGTTTTGGCTGCTGCTGGTGTTTGTTGTCTCCATAGGAATGTCAGCATCGGAGGAAATATGGGAAGGAGACGCGGATATTCGTCGCTTTTCCGTTTCCAAGCTAAAAGATAAACACGGGGGTAAACAATCTGGAATTTCATCGGAATTTAAGACGAAAAATATTATTCGGAATTTAATTCACAATATTTTTAGTTCCACACTTTGTTTCCTGGTCGTACCTGTTCGGGGTGTTAACGCAGCGTGTGTCCTTCTCAAGCGTGCCGACCCACAAGAGAAATTCCTCGTGGTTGTCGGAGGCAAAGTACAAGGTCTGTGCTCCCTGTAATAATACAACGGTGAATTAAGTCAATGAGGAATGTGGCGGTTTGTCAGTCGGATATAAAAATCGGCAACTTTTGTTTTTTTCTAGTGATATATCGCATCTTACCTGCTGTTCAAGGCGGAATACAAATCTTGATCGGTTCATGTTGGTGACGTCAGCAGTGACGTCATAGCCTCGTAACAAAACCACATCGCGAGTGACGTCAGAATGAGGGGAGTTGTAGCAATACAGGCAGGAATCTTGCAGAACGCACCAGAATCTAAGGAAGTGTTTGTGATTATAAGACTGACATATTTATTTGTGCTATTTATAGCATATTAATACATATAAGACATGCAATTGAGGCATATCTTGGTCTCAATCAATGTCAATTGATTTCCTGTGCGGTAGAGTCATTGGCGTTGGTCCAGGGTAATTCCCCGGCTTTACTTCGTTACATTGTTTTAATGTTGACTTTTGTCGGAAATTTCATCCAAGTGTTCATTCAGCACTACTTTGTATGTGTAAGTGTGCTCGTAATTAACTTGTGACATGTTATAAAACTTTCCCATTTCAATGCGTTTACGCTGTGTATTTAATTTGTGTATTTATGAAAGGAAACCAGAGTGGTTGTCAATGAAATCAGCATGGTTGAAAGGAATGTTGTTGATGCAAAATGTATGTTTTTTTAAATGTGTGTAGTATTTTCTCGATTGGCCTATTGTGGTGTATTTGCGGTACGAAACAGAGGTTTCACGAGACCAAGAGATAGTAAGTCAAGTGGTTTTGATTGCAGACACACCCGTTAATGGAATGCGAAGAGAAACTATCTCCTACCTTTCCCATTGTTTCTTCTTATTTCTGCGGTCGACATAGCCACGATGGCTAGCTGACGAGAGCTGGCTGGCCGGAATCTTCAAAACAGTGGACATTTTTCCACTTTTGGTTTTGTCATCGTCGTTTGATTTAATGCTTCGTCGGAATGTACTGAACCAGTTGGTCGATCGCTTCTCTTCTTTGGACGATTCCTCGCTCGCTGCTGCAATAAATCCTTTGTTAGTTTTATGAACAGCTGGACATTAGAAATAAAAACTTAATAAATCATTTGTTATAAACACATACAACTAGTCATAAGATATAACAACTTACATGAACATTTGCTATTCTTCGAGTGCGATTTCTTTTCATTTCCACTACTTCTGTAGCCGTCTGTATAAAACACAATTTACTTAATAAACAACTAAATATTTAAGTTTAAATGTATGTTTATACCATGTTATGCTAGTTACTATTAATCGGTTGAGATGAAAGAGAAAATCAAACTTACCGTCCGATATATCCTTGTTAACACTGACAGCGCTGTTAGATGACTTTGCCAAGTATTCCTGTAAAAATAGGTTTGTTTATGTGTAACCGATTCATCAGCATGTTAGCGCCTATGTAGGTTGACTGTAAACAATAACAATCGGCGGAAACTGCCTTTGATGTTCGGGCATAGTTAACATTGATCCATCAAAGTTGAATAACTTATGTACACCACTATACGTTTAGAACGTATTCCAATTAAAACACGCGCAGCTGATTACATTGTGAATACAGTTCGAAGTTTAGAGCCTAAGTGAGATTTATATTATTCTCAATCTTGCTTTCACTGCACGCACTCATTGTTTTGTCCATGTTTAAACAAAACTTTCGTTATCGCTAATTGTTATCACCGCCTGCAGCGTTTCTGACCAGCGAGTTGGTGGGGACGATGCATTTAATTGAAGCGAAACAAGTTTTATAGACTGTTAATCGTCCATGCATGACATAGTGCTAAATTCAACAATTTGTCATAAAATGCACATGCTTACCGATTCGTTGTCGCTAAATGATTGTGACACTTTCTCACTGCTGGTATTGCTGCGGTTACCTGTGGTAATAAGAAACATTAATAACAATTCATTTTGTGTGGTAAAGTGTGTTTTGTATGATTCACACTTAATTTGGTGGTAAAAAATTACAAAATATTCACTCAAAAGCAACAACACAAAGGGTGCAGCTGACTCGGTGACTTTTCGGTCTTTCGCTGCATTCTTTGATGTACATTATTGTATATATTGTTGTCGGTTGTAAAAATGTGATGTTATAATAAACTAAAAAATAAACGACACTACAAAGTATCGATAGACATAAACATAGACTGTTGGTTGCAAAATTCGTTACCTTTGCTTGGTGATATTAAACATTAATAATAATTAATTTGATGTTTTATTTAAGTGTGTTTTGTATGATTTCACACGTCCCTTCAATCAAAAAACTAACAATTCATTCACTAAATATTCACTCAAAAGCGACAACGGAGTCATAGAAATTATCACTAGAAATAAAAAATAAAATGTTGGTTGCAAAATTCGTTACCTTTGCTGGGTGAGATGCCATATACTTCGATGAAATCAATCCGTGTAAGTTCTGGAAGCGCGGTCTTGATAGTTCTCATTCTGTAACTTGGATAATATTCGGGCAGTTCGAGAATATTTCCTTCCGATTTAGTTCGTCGCAAATTATTCAGATTTGCTCGACTTTCAGAGAATTCAAATTTTAACAGAGATAAATCTGGGAATGAAACACGACGATTTTGAGAAACTTGTCTTGGTTCGTACTGGGTATGCGACTCATCAAAACATTTGGTCACAGTGCTTTTTATCCTGGTGGTGCTGAATCTATATGAGGCTGAGCTAGAATCGGCGGCTTCCGTTAAACTTGTTCTATTGTTATAGGAATCGTTAGTAGTAATGTCTGCCGGAACACTAATATTTTCGAAGTTCTTAACTCGGTGACTGATACGGATGCTTGAACCATTAGTGCTAGACAATTGTTGCAAATGACTGCTGCTTCCAATACGTGGTTGGACTGTGATGTTGGTTGGCTTCTCCGGTCCAGCTATATCTACTGACGACGCGTGAGAAGAAGGCAATCGATGTGAGAGAATTCTCTTATCTTCACTCGCGCGCTCGCGGATAACGCTTGTTTGTGCACTGCTGCCCGCATGGCTTTCTCTAACTCGGCGGGAGATAAGCTCGAACGAATCAACCCTCGCACCCCTTGATACTGCTCGTACGGTCTTATCGGCTCCAGCGTGGCACACTCCAATTTCTGAATGCAGATTGTTTGTAGTCTTCGCCACTTCGAGGCTTTGCACCTCCCTCGGTTTGATGTCATCGGTTTCCCATTGTTCTTCGTCCTCTTCATTGTTCTGTGCACGTCTCGAGCTTTGGCGGTCCACTTCAATAACGCTGGGGTTTGAAGCATCGGCAAGTTCATACGACTTGTCGTTGCAGGTGGAAGTGAAGGTCGTTACTTCATTCAATAACAACCGGTCACTCTTTCGGAAATTAACGGAAGTCCTTTTCTCAATATCCGTTCCAATGTGTGAAGCGTTTTGCAACAAGTGTGCAGCCGATAGTTCACTTAAATTACTTTCAACCGAATCACCATTATCCAAGCGTAATGCGATGCTGGGATTTTTTATTTTTCTTAATCCACCAACCGCCGCGTCATCAGCGTCGATGAATTCAATATCATTGAGATTCTGCTCAAATCCACACAACTCCGTTGCAAGTTCAGCCAATTTAACCTGCTTGTCTTCAATAGTTTTCGAATTCAATTTCTCGTCGGTGTTTACAGATGAAACGGCGTCTGTAACACACTCAGCGGTTGATCCACGATGCAAGGGATTCGATGCTGGTGTCGATAGTTCGTGGACTGGAATTGTATTTACCAACACCAGTGCTTTAACCCAATGGACGAATTCTTCATTTGACTTGCACATCAATTTAATTGTTTTTCTCTCTGTGGAACAGAATTCAATCAATGCAAACTATATTTTATAAGCCACCAAACAGATTTAATCACTTTACGGCGTGTATGGATTTTCAATATTAATGTATATTATAGCCACAAATATTATGTTTATCGTTAATAGGGGTTTAAACTCGGACACTTTTGTGAAGCCTTTACTCAAAACGTGTGTTATCGAACTAGGCTATTTGAATTAATCAAATACAAATGAGCTGATTAGCAAAGGTGCGGAGATTGTACTCGGTTAGCGTGAAGGGCATTGCGCATGATGCATAATCCGCTGATAACGCTTCAAGTGGAGTAGCTTGTTTGGGATTCGCACGAGTTTTAGTGCCAAAGACGCAACCTATCTTATTTAACTAACACTTGGTTGGATTATCAACACTCTAACTTGTTGTAAAAAGCAGGTTAAACGATATCTTATATAACAAAGCTAAACACATAAAACAAACGTAGAAATTTAAAATGGATAAAAATTATAGCTATACACAATTCCGAAGTCTTTTACTATTTAAGGATACGAATTTTTAAGTAAAACGTTTTATCCACTGGAATTTGAAATACAAAAAAAAGTATTTAAAATTTGTGTTTACTATTTGTTTTTTTATTTATTTAGAATTAGAAATTTTAAAGTTTTGGTTTTAAAGTACAAATTGGAGTAAGACACAATAGCATTTACCGGCATTCTTCAGACAAGGTTACTAATTTGTGGATTAGTTAAATCTCTAATCATACACCTTTGGACGAAGGATTACATTACGTTTAACAAGTAACAGATCACTACATAGAAAACACAAACCGTTCATCGTTGTTATGTTCGTTGTCGATGAATCGGAAATTGTTGTTTTCGAAACCACCGTAAATGTGTTGTTGTGCTTGGCTGCAGAAAAACAAGTCAAATTAAAAGCTGCATGATGTGATCATATCGATCTACCTTGCGAAATATTGATCACTTCACAACCCCCAACTAATTTGATCGACATTATGGCAGCGTCAACAGAGTTAGGACGTTGTTCGATTTTGTAGAACGAGAGTGTTTTCGTGCTGTCTAACACTGCCCATGTCTTCGTCCATTTCATCTTCTTTGACAAGTACAGCGGCCCCGCCATTAAAGCGCGATGCTTGTTTATTATTGGAAAGTTCTCAGAAGAATTGTTGTTTTCCAAATTCCTGTGAATGACAAATTAAATTACGCGAGCGATCTATATCCATATCCCTTCGGAATCGACACCGCAATTTATAACACCAACAACATACTATTTTGCAATAACAGTAATGTAATAGGAAATATACCACTATTATGTTTATAAAGAACGTTATTTTTAAAAAGGCATCCATTACTTACGCTGCTGATTCAAAGCTTCCAGATTCTTTTGGCTCAATGGAGTCAGACGACAAGTTTTGAGAGGATAGTTTATCGTCAACATCCAGTGATTTGTTTCTTTTGCCGACAACGCTCTTTGCTCGGCGTAGAATCCGGGACCCAAAGCTTCCCGATCGAGTACGAGACATTCCCGCATTTTCGTTGTCGTTTCTGGCGCAAACAGCAATAGATTTGTGATACAAACGATTACTATACCTTTATAGTGTATTAGTGTGGTAGTTTATAGTGTGTTAGTTTATAGTGTGGTAGTTTATAGTGTAATAGTTTATAGTGTGGATTAATATGTAGTTTATAGTGTGGATTTTTTAAGTAACTTACCTAGGATCATGTACATGTGGGGAAACCGGCCTTGAATTCAGTAACAAGCGTCGCTTTATTTTCAGCACAGGACTCGAAACTGTTGTGTATGAAAACAGGTTGTTTGGTAAGGGATGGGATTACCTTGCTACCAAATATAGCGAATACGTTACCTTCATCGACTTGCGTGTTCGCTCCTACGCTGATCGGTTGTAATTCAATTGTGGCGGGTTGGGTACTCGGTGAAGGTTCGTTTGGTTCGCTATGGTCTTGACGACTTCTGTCTGTTTGTGTCATTACGTCATCACGCAACCTGAAACCAGATTCACTCAGGTGTGACACGTATGACGTGAAATTGTGAAACGCAGGTTCGCAGTCTTTTGTGGAGGTAACTGCTCGTGGGTGTTAATTTCCCTCATTGACGTAACTATCGCGTAGATGTGCACGGCCGGCACGGTTTAAGTGGCATTTTTGAAACGCAAACTCAAGATTCTAGCAAATCTTTGTAAAAAAAACTTTATAGGAATAAATGCGAACGTTTTGGACTTCGGTATATTTCAATTCCTATTAAACTCACTATAAAAACATACTTGTAGTTAACTAAGTGTGGAGTACTTTTAAACAAATACCACTAATTCATATATTGTGAATACCAATCGGATTAGCGATCTTAAGAACACAAGTATATGTTTATCTATGTCTTATTCAAAGCGCGCGACAAGTGTCGGCATAAAAGCAAGCATTCGAATTAGAACATACGCCCTCAAACAATTTTGGAGCGATCTAAAATATAAGTAGATGTTGCGCAAACATTAGAGCGCTGCAGAATGTTTTTGGAACATTTCAAACTAACCTCCCGACGTCTAAGCTCTTTTCTTCGAGCGGCGTTTCCACAGAACTATCGCTGTCTAATTGATCTGTAACCGGAATGAGCATGATGAAATACACATATTTATGTCTGGTTAATAGGAAACAAAGAATGGTATATCACATGCGGGACATCGTGA
>CH000074.1:86466-99260 GCA_000149265.1 Ciona savignyi | reverse complement strand
AGAAGCATTACTACATTTGTTTTTTGTTATTCCATTGAATTCAGGCATTGTCCACTAATTCATGCGCCCACCATTCAGCCAAGTTGGAACGGGTATATCGATCAAATAGCAGCATGCTGGACCGCCAGCCGATTTTTTTCAGTTTAAAACTTGGAAATTGCTTCGTATAACAACAAGGATTTTTAAGATAAAAAATATTAACATTTTGCGGATGTATGTTACAGCGACAATAAGAATATGATGCTATTTTTATCCACGTGTATGCAACTACAGTAGTTATAACACGACCAATCTATAAATAATAGAATGCTGTTTGCATTCGGGCCTCTTAAGCTTTGTTGTGTATATTATATATAGTTTTGTTGTGTCTATTAAAAACGGGGCATTGTTTGTCAAAGGTCAAAGGACGGACCACGTAAAAAGCGAACATGGTATCTGACCTAATCCCTCAAAATCACTCGGTAGAGCCAATGTTTAGGTTACCAGTGATAATGCACAACATCATCCGAATAATATATATATATTTAAAATTTCGACCAAATTTGAGAGTAATTAACCTTCATTGGATGATTGGACCATCAGCGACGGACCACGTGACCGTGTTTGATTACTTCGCATTCGGATTTGCTGGTCTAACTGAGATATCGGTGCAATGCTAAGCCGTGCAGGTCTGCAGAGTGTGTATACGGGTTAAAACTTTACTGTAGCGTGTTTTTTTTGTTTTTTTGTGGTAAGCCAAAAAAAGCAAAAATTGGTGCGTTTACCGCAAGTTGGTGGTCTTAGACCGAATCCCTACGTGCAACGTGGGAATTAATTCACTTCGGGCAGTATCCGTGCTATGTTAGTGCCACTGCGCAAAGCTAGTCACTATGCTTTAAATTTATTCAAGAAACTTTCTGGTGTCACTGTGATATTTTAAGACACAATCTAGTATTTGTATGCTTACCCATAACGTCCCGTCGATTGATTAATCGCGTTGTGTGAAAAGGAATTCTCTTGCGGTTTTATGCCGTGATTTCGTGCCGACGCCGGATCAGCGTCATTGGGCATACCTAGAACAGGCAGCATGTTATAATAGGAAACTAAAGAAATGCAATCCCATCTGCGATCAATTTGAACATTGGTGACGCAGGAAGTTGTCGTCGGTCGTGAGAACCTAAGGTCCTTTGTGGCGGATGCAGCTTTATTTTCAACTTGTTCGTACTTTGAGCTGTTCCAAATTCCATGCACGGAAATTATTAAACTTTGGCCAAAAAGCTGCAACTCGTACTGTTAGAGCAAACGTCACTCTGAACGAGGTTGAGAAGAGATTGAATCATGTATCCGTCATAGCTTGAAACATGGGAAAATGTGCTGTATGTTCATATTCCTATATTATCGGGTCATTTGTGTTAGAAAAATGTTCAGTATGGAGTCTTGTGGCCGAATTGTTAACGCGACCGATACATTTATACATTTACCGACTTCCAAATACGTTTACACATTTACCGGCCTTTTATATACATTTACTGACTTCTGTGTAAAACCTTTCTTACTGATGGGTCAGTGCTTCAGGGTAAACCTTGGTAAAAAAAAACAAAAAAAAACACACAGAAAAAAACTATGTTCGCAGAGTTCATCCCTCATAATATGGTCAGAAAAATGCAACTTACTAGATATTGTGTGTCGCTTTGGTGCAGCCAGGCTTCGTTTCTTCACGTGCCTCATACCCGGAGTAGACTTCATTCTATCCATATTCTTCTCGCCAGTGTAGAACATATGAACTCTTGGTTTGCCAGCACTGAGACTGAGTGGCGATTTCAACTGTTCGTGTTTGTTGTTTGGCGGTGCCGTCTGTATATTTCTCGAATCGAGCCTATAATTAGCAAGAAATAATCGATAAGTTAAAACTTGTTTTGTTTTGTAAATGTGTAGGGCAGTACAAATTTTCCGTACACCGCAAACCGCTTACCGCAAATAGTTTAATACAAAACGTTTGCCGCAAACTATTTAACACAAATCGTTTATTACAAATCGTTATCCGCAAACCGCTTACCGCAAACCGCTTACCACAAATCATTTAATACAAACCGTTTTCCGCAAACTATTTAACATAAAAGTTTACTTTATAAAATCGTTTTCCGCAAACCGCTTACCGCAAATCGTTTTCCGCAAACTATTTTACACAAATCGTTCACAACAAAATCGTTACCCGCAAACCGTTTGTGTACAGCAATATCGGTATAAAATCGTTACCCGCAAACTACTTACCGCAAAATCGGTATCCGTAAATGGTTTGCCGCCTACTACCAAGTGTTTACCGCAAATCGTTTACCGCATTCCGCAAACCAAAACAAACGTAGCAAAACACTCACATGCTCCGAGGAGTGATGACAGGGGAAGATGCGAGAGAGGAAGAGACGGAAGATTCATCCGCTGAATCCTTGTAGCGATCACTCCGGGTGGACGATGGACTCGAGATTTCCGACGACGATTGCGGCGTGTTGGCGCCACCACGCGGATGGCTCCATCGATTCGAATTCGCATATTTTGAAGCTTCTTTGCTCGATAGCTGGAGTGAAATAAAAATGTGAATACAGCTTCGGTAATCCTGGATTTTCTCTCGTCTAAACCCAGATTCTCTCGCTTAAACCCAGTTTCTCTCGCTTAAACCCAGTTTCTCTCGCTTAAACCCAGATTCTCTCGCTTAAACCCAGTTTCTCTCGCTTAAACCCAGTTTCTCTCGCTTTAATCCAGTGATGGGCTTCAAGAGGTTCGCATGGGTTCGGTCAAACCCGTTCTTGGAACGTCGGGATAATCACCGATCCGATTCTTGCTTTTTTACAGACATTAGACTTTTTAGGGAACCTGTTGTTATTAAGTACGATACAAAAGAGAACTTGTTTATAAAAGTTAAAATCCATCACTGTTTAAACCACAAATTTTACCTTACTAAAAAGCAGGGAAGTATTCAAAGGTTTTGACAATTTGTAGTTAGCGTTGATTTCTGATAATCGACGTTCCGCGTCCACCTCACCACCAAACGACCGAAGTTGAGCCGATCCGCGAAGAACGGCGCCCGGGTAGGAGCTGTTAAAATCGAGGGCGGGTGGGAGCGGTGCGCCCGGCGGGGATTCGAACGAAGCGTCGATGTCGCCGTATGACGCCCTCTTCACTGCGTCCATCCAGCGCTGCAGCGACATCTTGTTGCTGGTGTGGAGTGTAATTTTCTCACCACTTGCAGCGCAATTGAGATCTAGGGCGCAGTCGTTTGGATACCTGAGGAAATAATAGTTGGTTCGTGCGGCCAAATGGTAAATGCGACCGCTACATACACCTACTTCTATACCAAAAACAACGGTCCGAGAAACGAGCCCCCCATGGGTTCGAAACTTGGCTCGGTAAAAATTATAGCAAAAAAGAAAAACTAATTTGAATCCAACTCCATAAATAGACAACAAATCCAAATTGATTATGAATAAATCATTTTTAAAGTTTCATTTGTTCTGCCTGTTTTTTAAATAAGACTCGTGACCCTTATGCTTTCCTGCGGTCCATGCCCTGCTACGATGAGTTGTCGACAGACTGACAGCTTGTGAAGCAGGGCGGTCATTCTGACACCAAAACTGCCTTCGTCGGCTTTCAACGAGGTAATCGCTTTTATGGCTCGGGTATATCTAGGAAGTTTGATCTTCGATCCCTGATTACTTGTCACCAGTACTTCTGAAAATTAACACGGGAATAGATAACTTATTCAAAATAGTCAGTTTTCTCCTTTTTTGTTCTACCTAAGTAAGACCCTTGGCGGCCAGTGATAACCACCCTTTTATTCTCTATAACAGCTAGTCAAGGCACCACAGTACAGTTTATCTTGCTATGTGTTGTAATTACTTGATTATTGAATTCTTTTGTATTAGAGTAGTATAGTACTTTCACAAAATCATTTTGTTTATTACGAATTGTGCATAAAATCTTTGACTAAAACCGTACAAGGAATTAATTACTGAATCGGGCGTATCCAAAAAAACGAGAAATAAAAACAAGAGCAACTTTATTATATATCACCAATAAGTGTATATGGTTAACATAAAATATTGTTGGTGCCCATTTTTGGTTAAATTATATATACACATATTTAAAATAATAACGAATCGCATCTTCATTGCTTTTCGGGCAGTTAAGCAATACTGAGTTTCTAAATACAAATTGAAGTTAAAAGAAGATACATTAGTTTAAAAATATAACTAGGTCATTGACATTCTGGCATTTTAACAAATTCTTCCTATCATTGTTACTGATTTGCGGCATTGTGTGTTCATAATAACAAACTAGTTAAAGTTGGATTTTGCTAGTTTAGGCAAGTTTTAATGATTATATTTCTACTACAGTATACACTTACCTTGCTTATTCCGCCTTCCTTCATTCTAAGATAGCCTGCATACTGCACACCAGTACTACAGCGTGTAGAAGCCATTCGTTCCGTAATCTAACCCGAATCTGAACCTGTCTTAGGTATAATTGAAACTTTAAAGCCTCTGCCGAATTTCGACAGACTAAAAGCACTTGAGTTTGGTATTTACAGTCACATCTGCACATATACAACATAGTAAGATCACCCGACTAATAGCAGCCAATTAAAATTACTCATTCGGCATTAAAACAAATTGCCCGTTACCGTAACCTCTAATGACTTTTAACTTCAACGTCACTTTAATTGCGAGTATGTTGATTGATATTAGCATACCGACTTGCTAAAGCAAGTTACCCACTATGTCGCTGATTCCAAGCGTTTTATTGCTTTCCTTATCAAGAGCGTGACAATCTACTGAAAAAACTCAATCTCTGTTTAAATTTGCCTTCGTTAAGCCATTTCGTACGGAAGCAAGAAATCAGGCAAAACTGCGTCATTCTGTGAGACAACAAGGCATACGAGAACAAATAGTGACGTCACTTAAGTATTTGTAGCTTTGTCTACAACACAAACCAACCAATAGAGCCTTGTATCAAGTAAACCCACAGACCGTAAAGTTAATTTGATTCTATTTAAGTCGGTACAGTAATACTAAACATTCTGATTTGCTATGGTTTTAACGTCATTTCTAAATTTAACAAAAGTCACGTCGGATTTCTTTATCTCGGGCATATCGTCTTATCGTCCTAAATTCAGATATCGCTCTACTAAGCGCTCAACAAATACTAACAAAGCACATAAAACTCCCAACTAATGGCGGCTTTGCGGTTTGGAATCTTACAAACGCCAGGCTTCAAATTGCTACTTTGCGTAAAAACAGCTTTCGCTACTCTATACTAAAGAAATCATTAAGTACAGGTTTCAAGCAAACGACTATACACCATGTACACTACTACATAATGCTGTGAATACTTTCGACAGGATATTCTGTCAAGGAAGTACTGCAGGTAATTGTCTCATTAGTTTCGGGGTTTGATTGGATTGTCACTAACTGAGCGGTCTAGATCTCCCGCGTCCTATGCCTCGCTACGGCAAACATAGACATGACACTTAAGTCCACAACTATTCAACTAACTCTATCCTACTGAGTTCCCGCTGTGATAACAGAGGATATCGCCGCAGAAAAACTGAGCAACTGACTCAATGGTTTTATTCCGCTCGGGAAAACAAATATTGACAAACTTTAACAAAGATTTCCTTAATTTAAGATTCTTTGAAGAACCAAGATACCATAGGATGAATATAGTTAAAGACGGGCCTATATATACATAAAAATAATTTAATTTTCAAATTTGTTATCGAACCTAACTTCCGTAATTATAGCCGCTATCAAGTAGCTATTTCTGAGACAAGTCTATGGATGCGTCATCACTGTTAAGCGCAATTTACAATGAAGCCAGCAATATTCGATGCATACAATCTCTCTCAGGAACTTCGTATAACAACGCCAATGAATTCACTATATGAGGCTGTATATAGTTGGTGCCCTCACTTACAATGTGTGGTTTACGTTCTGTGTTTTGTGTATCGGTGTTTTATTGGGGTTCGCTCTTTCCCGGGGCGATAACAATTCATCATAGCAGATCGAATCTCGCAATAACTTGACACCTACAATCGTGGTCTAAACCAGATCTTAATACAAGAAAATTAACAGTGTCTTGCAATGCTCTCACAGGCTAAATAGTGTAAAACGATTTATAAATAATAGATCAACATTCGAGATATTTTTTTATTATCTATATATAATCAGTAAATTCATGTATTAAAGTAAATGTTAAAATTAAAACATTATTTATAATACTATTGCTATATGGACTATATTTGCTATACTCTTGCTAAAAGTTTTGTGCAAACAAATGCCGATGCTTAATACTCTCATACTTATAATGTTTACCCACATATTCTAACAAGCAGCGTGACACATCCCATACTCATGTACTACAGACTGTCGGATCCAACCAACCTCATAATGCTGTCAATACTTTACAGAAGTTTCTTTCAAATCGATTAGACAAACAGCGAAGAATGCTTCGTGTTGGCTTCGCTCGTGTCAAGGGTTGGGTTTCGTGGTTTATACTTGTGAAGTGCTTAACGGATTTCTGGAGAGTTTAAATTCACACTATAATGTTCGAGCACTACAGCGCGGTTGTGCCTTAATACAAAGTAAGAAGCTTCTTAAAAAGAATATGTTCGGATTGTACAAATAATTGATTTAAAAAAATGTACGAAGTACGAAATGTACGGAGTGCACAAATATTGGTGCTTAAAAATTAAGGAACTGACCCCAAATAATTTTATGATATGTTTTTTTTACAAACTGACAGTTTCGAACAAAACTACATCAATCGTTGTGAATGTTTCAATAATTGCAATTAATACCGGAAAACAGCGATGATGCGTTTGAAAGTAGTAGTTCTTCCAACCAAATGGTTTACAAATGTATGTTTGAAAAATTTCATTCTATGCGCACATATAAGATATGTTAGACGGGTTTCGAAAAATAGACGTCGGAACTTACAATTTGGTAAGCTTACATCGCACAGATTCATTCCACGAATCCTTTATTATGCACGGTTGGATAGTATTGATATCACAGCTGTTTCGAAGTTTACATCATTTTCTATTGTATATGATAAGTCTAGTTTTTTTACCGGGTTAAGGTTCGAACCCATGCTGGTTGGTCTCCTACACCGTTTTTTTTTATTTATTTGGTATATGTATGGGTCGCGTTAACCATTAGGCCACAAGACCGTACTGTTTATAACAAATCGAAGAAACACTTCGGCGGTGCTTAGTCTTCGCCTTCTGTTTTCCATCGATTATAGGAACCAACCTAATACTGTAACGTTCCTCGCATTCTATTTGATGATGACTTGATTGCCCTTAATTTCCCGCTGCTGCGCACTGTATAAAAGTTTGTGGTTAATGTGAGACCGGAGAATAAAAACTGCCACTATAGGATTGGCTACAATACCCTGGTTAGTAATTCTACTCTGAAATTATTTGTCATGTGTACTAAAAATATGCGAAAGTAACATCATACCTTAATATAATTGTTTTCCTTCCGTGACTGAAGCCACGAAGGTCACAGACAATAGAGTAAAATGCCAACAACGTTTCATAGCAAATTGACTTTATTTCCCGTTCATGCAATGCTAAATTCGTCATCACTGATTGCGATTATTATTTGTATGTCCATTTCTATTGGACTGAAATTAAAATTTGGTGTATGAATGAGTATTTGCTAAAAAAGGTAGCGGAATTAAAAATAATTATTACCTATATTGACAGCGAATTTATCAGACATTTCAATAACGCAGTCAATTAAACTTGGTATTCGGACGATTAAAGCGTGTTTTACCGGGTTGTATTATCTGACCAATAGGGTAAACAACGCAACAATTATTGTACCCAACTTTCAATTCAAATAAACTATTTTGTTTTTGTTATGCCATTTTTGCACAGTCCAATATTATTGCATGTAATTAATCTTTGGCAATATAATCATATGGATTCAGATATTAAGGATTGGTAGAAGATTTTGCGTAAACACTGTAATATGATAGAATATTCATGTTTATCCCCGTGAATGGGAAAACAAAGGAGGTTATCACACGGGCAATCGTTAGATCGCCTCGCGCCCACCGTCGGGTTACCGGAGCTATTGCAGTGTCTTGTATGATAGACACGTTCCTTTAATTTATTAGAACCCATTAATCCGCTGGGTTCAGACAATGTCCGTCAAGTGCCTTGGTTTGGTGGACGATCATTTTCCAGGTGAACTAACTTCCCGTTGTGACGTAACAGTTTGTTTAATCAGCAAATTGTACGGATTCCTGAAAGTAATAAAACAAATTGATTTCCTGTTTCTTATGGTTTAACATTTACGTTGTAAATGCTTTAGAGGCCAAATGTGAAAATATAAAGTAAAGAGAAATGTTGAATTATCACTAATATAAAACTAACTTAATATGGATATTTTTTCTTCTGTTTTACCAACGCCGTATTGATTGCTAATTAAGTTTGGTATGCTAATTAATGTTTACATGTTATATGAGATAAATAACAACAGTTACAAAATACAGTATTTGGCACGTTTTTCTAGTTTTTAGTGCAATTAATTTCTTTTTACAATAACAATAGTTTTTGTAACAACTAATAAATTTGATTGTAATAACTCGTATTTATTTGTAATTAGAAGGCTACAATTTGTATCGCCGTGTTAGGTTAGGCAATACTAACCTATTCTAAACCCCAAGGTTTCTAGTGGCCGGAGATAAGATATTTTATATGTTTATCACCGTAAATGGGAAAACCAAGGGGGTTAACACACGGGCAATCGTCAGATCGCCCCCGCCCACCGTCGGGTTAACGTAGCTATTGCAGTGTGTAACCATTTGTTTAGTCGATTTTGTCGGAATAACGAGACTCACAGAACGCGATTGCTGGGTCGATATGATTTATGTTAACACATCGTACCTTTTCTGGTGTATGACGTCTCATTGTCCGCTAGGTGGCGGGCGGGGCGAGACGAAAATGACGCGTTGGTGGACTAAAAGTCTTCAAGGGACCTCTGTGCGGTATTTTTGTGGGAAATATCAGAACGGTTGTAAGACCGACTGGTTAACGCGAGAAGTCTTACCATGATGGGTTCGAAACAAAGGAAATTTAAAAAGTAAGAAAAAGTGTAATTATAAAATGTTAGCGGAATTCTAAAACGTAAGATTATTTCGCATATTTGTGTTGCTTGTGTAGATACAAATCACAAGTCATGAATTACCTTTGTCAATTACGCCTAACTGTACCCTCCTTATATGCTAACTTCGGTAATTAGATAAAATACGTCCTTTCAGAACTGACGTTTTGCCTTTTTGTGCTGTTGTTTATAGTGAAAAACAAATTATCACTCAAGCAAATCAAATGTCAGTTGGATACCGCACAGGAACCAAAACGAGGAAGGAACTTGACGCCGACGGGAAAGTTCTAATACTCGACTTTCGGGTGAGAAGTTTGCTGCATATATTAGAAATCAAACCCAACAGTTTTAAACTTAAAAGCTTCAACACCGAAGCAGTTACGAAAATGGCCGTTTTTGCCCAACACTCTAAAGTGCTTGGACCAACTGAAAGTTCCAATAAAAAATGGATAAGTTTTGTAAAAAAAGCACTAGTCTATATATATTCCTATACGAAATAGGATACGGTATTTCGGTTTTATTACCGTTACTTAAATAAGAAGATTTTTTTGTTTTACTTTTTTCTCTGGTGCCAAGACCAACAACACCCAAGCACCGCACAATGCTTTATCCTCATATATTTTAAATTGTAGTTAAGCTGTCTAACCCCCAAAAAATCATTGTAATTATACGCTATACTAAATCAAAACTGTTTCGTACAATAGTAGTCAACCTTAGAACTGGCCGGATAACGGACAAATATTGTAAAATAGCCTATTGTCAAGCGCTGTAGTAAAATGAAGCTAAATTTCATCGGGAAATTCCACTGGGCTAGGTACATAAATTTCTGTTTTGTATATCTGGGTCATGTTATCTAACAGTTCTTAAAGTTATAATCCGAAGATTCCTGGTTCAAGATGTCGGGGCGACATGGCATGCCTGTCCCAGTCATGATTTAGAAAAAAAAATATTTTTAGGGTAAGTATTTTATTTCTTTTTTCTCATTGTTACAGCGGCCACTATCGCACTAACATTTACCAAATCTGATCAAAATTGGAGTAGCCGTTTAAACGCTATGCTCAAAAGATTAAAAAAAAATAGAAAAATTTTTATTTTATTTTTTTAGAAAAATAAAGTTTTTTTTCATTTGCAAAGAAAAGTGTATGATTCAGACGTTTCTTTTATTTGGTAAAACACACTACTCTAATGGGTTTAGGAAATGTACGTAAAGTAGTAACAGGCGACACACTAATTCCTCAAGGTAATCGGACGGAAATTAACAAAAACCATAATGACGTAATCTTTATTTTAGTGAGCATTATACACACTAGATGTCGGTGTTGCAACCAAAATGGGCTGAGCAGTGCGTGGGTTACAGAATTCCTAAGTTTTTTTAGAACGCTGTCTTAACGGTCTACCGTTGGACCAATTACAAGTGCTTGCATCGTTTTCGCTTTATAAAAACACTACTGTTTGCAAAACACATATAAGATTCATAGAAAGATCAGATATAAGATTCATAGAAAGATATGGTTGTGTGTCCGAATGGTTAGCGCGACCGATACATATACCGATTTCTAAATAAAAACGATCTTATTGACGAAATCTAAATGGAAACTAAGATTGAAAACAAATCATTCTGGTCGCAATACATCTAGTGGTAAATCATTTATGTATAATGCTCACTTAAATAACGAAAAGGCGTTAGGCCACAGTTGGGCAACTTCTCTAGTCGGCGGGCCAAATGTGGGAAATAATGTTCTTGGTGGGCCTAATAATTACATGAATAGCGGTCAAAATCCCTACACTGGCCGTATATATATGGCTGTGCCTGCGTTATGCGATCAGGAATAACTTTCCATATATATTATACCTAATATATTAATGTAACACAATTTTGTGCACATACTTTCTTTATGCTGATTATTTAATCCCTACGCACATGACGAGTTTTGTGAGTATGACTGTTCATGTTTCACTGTCTAATTGTAATGTATCTGTGGGAACAGGATATACTTGGTTGTTTACAATAGATTTGGAAGGGTCCAGTCAGTTCAATTTTTTTCGATCTTACATCAGAATTTCTTTTTCTATAGTGTATATCACGCTGAAGGGAAACATTAAATGTATTACTCTTTAAACCGTCTACTTGCTAAGTTTCAATAACATAATCGGCAAAAATGGTTGAGTATTCATTATTCATTTTGCCCACCCCTAGTTTAATTCTTAGTGTGTTACTCTTTCGGCCGAAATGTTGTAAGTACGAAACTGAAAAAACTTCATACTCCGTGTATAAAATACAAATTGTGGTTAGGGACCATAAAGCATTAATATATAGCATACAACTTGTGTTTTACAAATAGTGGTGGTTAAACACGTGGTTGACACTCTCTAGTGTTAAGTGTCCTTATCCTAAACTATTTATCACGAGATATATTGCGACCAGGATGCGCTGAGCTGTGCGTGGACAATGTGTCGACAGCCCCATCTAGCGAAGATATCGCCACAGGATTGTATAGTTATCTACAATGCTTAATGAGCAGTGTTATGGCGTCGCGCAGTAAAGTATGACGCGCTCTTACCAATTCTTTATTTAGTAGTTTGCGGTATCTAAAAAACACAAATTTATGTTCGGCATTACTACAAAAATAATGGAAAACCATATTTATTAGTTCAACCGGCTAGTCGGTTGTGTCCTTGGGCAAGGCACTTAACGGACATTGCCCGAACCCATCGGATTATTGGGTTCTACTAAATTAAAGGAGAGTGTGTATCATACACAGCAGAATGCAATAGTTCCGGTAACCCGACGGTGGGCTCAAGGTGATTTGACGATTGCCCGCGTGTCAACTCCCTTGTTTTTTTTCCATTTATGGGGATAAACATGTATATCCTATCGTATATCCTATCCTAGAAAGTTACACTTTGGCAATAGCGTGTTCGTTATTCGTTTTTTGTTCATTCCGATAATATAAATTAAACAACACAATCAATAATCTGACAAAAATACCAAATTCTGCGTTTTTAAAAACGCATATCTAAATGAAGAACCAAATAACGAAAAACAGCCTAACTAAATAAAGTTTATAAGCCAAAGTAAGTCAAATTAAAAGGACACAGCTTAGTAATGGAAAGTTCACAAAAATCAGTGAACCATAGGAAAACCACTGCAGCGTTGCAGTAACATGCAGCAACCATTTTTGCCGATTATGTTATTGAAACTTAGCAAGTAGACGGTTCAAAGAGTAATTTCTTTAATGTTTCCTTTCAGCGTAATATACACTACAGAAAAAAAATTCTGATGTGAGATCGCGAAAAATTGAACTGACTGGACCCTTCCAAATCTATTGTGAGCAACCAAGTATATCCTGTTCCCACAGTTATATTACATTTAGACAATGCAGCGAAGCAGCTTGCGAATGTCGTTAAACAATAGACAGCTGTGGTATAAATACAACTCATCTATAAAGAGTATTCACTTTGCAAAATTACTATAACAAGGTAAGTTTGGTGTTGTTGGGATTTGTTTGCTTTTTTGCATTTAGCTGTTGTAGTCGGTATATGGGTCGGATGTGTTCTAAAGACAAGGCACTTAACTAAGGGTGAAATAACGTTTCAATCAGATTTAACAACCTGTAATAGCTCCGGTAATCCGACGGTGGACATGAA
>CH000074.1:73520-86366 GCA_000149265.1 Ciona savignyi | reverse complement strand
AATCCGGCGGTGGACATGAAGTAATCTGATATTGTCCATGTGACATATGTCTCCATCCATTTAAACCTCATATTTGCAGATGAACAAGTTGATTCTCGTGGCTGTTTTGATTGGTTTGTTGATGATGACGAACGAAAGTGTAGATGCTCGGTGGCGCCGTTGGAGTAAGTACCATTTCCAGTTTTGTTTCATTTTATTAAAAATTCGTTTACAATAGGCAGTTTTACAATAGCCGGTCACATGTTTATTTATCGAAACAATTTGTCCAATAATATTCAATTGTTTTTTTTGTATTATCAATATGAACATTTATTGACTTTTTTATGTGTGCTACATCAACTGGTTTTCTTTTATTTACAAAATTCTAACACCTTTACTCATTCTTTTACAGACGAAAGACCACAACAAGGTTGGTGATGGTTGAATCATTTACATTTTCATACGTTAAAAATATAATTATTATTTTTTGATTTTAGAATCCGATGGCGATTTGATGAAGATACTCATGGATGAAGATATATCCACTCTTCAAGGTAAACGAACGCGCCATTCAAGTTACTGTAGTATAGAACTTATTAGTAGTATTGTACGTCGGGTTTTTCATACATTTTTTATTATTATTATTTTTACCGGGATTAGTTTTGAACTCATAACGGGGTTGTTGCTAAGACCGTTTTTTTGTATGTAAGTCGGTAAACATATCGGTCGCGTTAACCATTCGGCCACACGATCGTACAGGTTTCCCAGACATTATAATGTTGGAACCAGTAATGGAACAAACTAGCGTACGCTACTATCTGAACTAGCGTCAAAAAGAAAACTAAACTATCGTACGCCATTTAACGTATTAAGTTTTTACTAAGATGTTTATTTCAGATGATGAAGAAATATTGGATCAACAGTGATCAAATAACATCTGCGAAGGTTTGTAAATTATGTTTCAAGCATCTACAAAACATTTTTGTTGCAATAAAATAGTGTTCCTTGCTACGTCACCATTTTAAATTGCACAGTTTGAACTGCAGGTTATTAACTTGTGATTTAATCACAAATAAAGACTTGGGAGCAATGTTGCAAACCTATTGTTTTAATATAACTATGTATATGGAGTAGGAATTGCAATTAGGGTTTAAGCTTCGCCACATTGCTCCAACTCCACCCAGGCAGCAGATAGGCCGTGTACAAGTGTCCAACTGCCTCCTCCTATCCTACCCGTGATAGAAATAAACATCGCCCCTAAATGTGCTTTGTAATGAATAATATACTTGGATTTAAAACAATATTTTGTTTACAGGCAAGGAACAGATAAAGAAAATTGTAATTCTTCCTTGAAATCGTATTCGCAATAAAATCAAAAATTACCATTTGTGTTCAAATGTTAACTGGTCTTCATAATCAGGCGCAAACAACAGTATATAACACCGCCGTAAATAGAACCCACATATTCATGTTTACGAGACATGTATTAAAAAGGTAAATAGCGTCCCGAACAGCGTTTAATCGGTAGTGCTATTAGCCGAAATGTTGTATGTTCGAAACTGAAAAACTTCCAAATATAGCTCTGCTAATCCGACGATTAGCCGAGTGTTAAGGTTTTTTTTATTAGCAAGGTAATCTTACGTTTGTTTGTTCGATATAATTTTTCGACGTTTCCCCAATTACGGGGAGGAAATATTAATATATTATAGTACATAAAATGTTAAAGAAATAGGTTGCAAGTGCAAGAGGGGGGGGGCGAAGCGGAATAGTTAAAACCATTGAGCGACCCTCGAAACCTGTTTTTACTCAAATTTAACGGTGACTTATTTGATAAAACTGGTTCAGCCAAACTCGAGTTATTAAAAAAAGGTTATCTGCTTTAAATTGTTTTTTTAAAAACTTTAAAGCTCTTTTTATTTTTTTTTATAAAAATATGATGTAGTGCCACATTGTTAGCATTAGACTACATAATAAACATATATTTATTATATAAACTGTTTTAAATATTTATCATCTTAATCTGCATGTCACAAAATGTTAGGTGATAAATCCAGGGGGATTCCCTTTAAACGTTAAAATCCAAAACGGTATTTTTTTCTAAAATATTAGATTTTTTAGGCATAGCGCTTAAACGGATGCTCCAATTGTAATCAGATTTGGTAAATGTAAGTGCATTAGCCACTCATCTAACACTTAAAAAAGTAAAAAAATTACCTAGGGAAATATCCTAAAACATCATATTTTGTTCTCAAATCGAGATTGTGACAGGCATACCATGACGGAATCGCAATGAAACTTTATCATTAGTTAGACAACATTGTCTAGATAAATATGTAAAAAACAAAATTTTAACTGATGAATCGAGGGGAATTCCCCTGAGGCGTCAAAAACGGCATTTTTTGCAAAAAAATAGATTTTGGGGGCATAGCGCTTAAACGGGTGAAAAGAAGTTTGGTTTGATAACTATAAGAACCATGCGTTTATGCTTGCAGAAACAAAAACTATGGCAGTCCGGTTAAAACTTTCTCTAATGTTGAATAACATGAACCTGACGTGCACATATCTGACAATATCATACATTGTGTAATAAACATTAATATCAAGATCGGATTGTTACCTCAGACACCCATGCGTTTATGCTTGCAGAAACAAGCTACATACTCGGTGTATAAAATACAAATTGTAGTAAGGGACCCTGCTCGCATCAATATTTAGCATACGAAATGTGGTTTTACAAATGGTGGTGGTTAAACATTTGGTTGACACTCTCTAGTTTTAACTCTGATATTGTTCACACAGATTTCTATGGTTCTTTTTTCTTTCTATGACGGCATTCTCTCACGACTTTATAAAAAAGTCCCTTCCTCCGATATGTGTTGATCTGATTGCAAGAAAACTAAACAAAAATAAATCAGTTTTATTTCAGCATTTTGCGGACAATAATTTTTTTTTTCGAGTATTCTGTTTTTATCATTTAATACAGCTGCATGAATTAAATAATATATATTCAGATTTTATATATTTTTTAGCTTCTACATCAGATATTTGAGAACAGAGCAAGTGTTGTTTATTCCTGGCAGCAATCATTTTAGAAAATCTCATTTCTCGTTATCCTGTTACTCGTTTTTCACCATTTTTAGCCAAACGTTTTCACTCGCCGATTAAAAATCATATAAGTTTATATTAGTTTGCGGTAAACACCTTTTGTATGATATAATTATAATAAACACCTTTTCTACACAGGAAACGCTTTTAGACACTGTGTAAGCCACTTTATTTCAGCACCTGAGCGATACGTACATTGAGACGCTACACAGGTACAAACCATGCACATCAAAAGGCTGATATATGTAGGGGGTGAAGTGGTAGCTTTTTTATTAGCAACACAAAATAAAAAGGAACTGGTTGCATAAACCCAAAGCGACCGGGCACATAAAGAAGATGAAAAAGGCAATGCTTAATGACGTCACAAATTATGTAAAATGCTTGACAGGAGGTCGCTACAAGATATTTATTGAACTGTCAGCAATATTTTAATCAAGTATCCGACAAAATTAAAATCAGTACAATTTAAGAAGTAAAAAAAAACATTTGTTGCAAATACAAAAGAAAGGGGTATTTAATTTGGCGCTGGTGATAACGGGGCGCGACTGTTGTTTATAATTTGAGTGAAATTCCAAACCATTCGATCTAATGGGTTTATACGGGTTGTCGAGGTTGCACAAAATATTAAACAGTGCTAAATCCATGCAGCTCTGTCTAAAATTGGCGATTTTCTAACCATAAACTGTATTTTGTGCATTCTCTATTGTCGTTTACCCAATCCGGCATAAACACCACATCCTGTACCATATTAATAAACTATTATTATACTTCAGCAATCTGTTGCCATTTACCACGGAAATTATAAATCATCCAGCTATCTAAGAATATTTCTACCTTTTTGATTTGTACTTAATCACACACTTGCAATCAAACAAAAATTAATGACCCACAGCAGTTTGTACAACCGTTTTGTATTAAAACTGGCCCACGACGCGATCATAAGAGATACTCTGTTACCCTACATGCAAAAGTATCAAATAGATTAATTGTATTATTACTCAAATAGTAATAAGCAGATTTCTATATACCGATAGAATGACAAATACGCGTACTGAATTGTATTTGAAAAACGGTCCTAGTGCCCATCGCTGGTTCGAAACTTAGTCCCGTAATAAAGTGGGAAAAAGTAAATGCGAGAGAGCGGTTGTTTGGCACAGTTGGTGTCACCACCTGATACTTAAGCAGCTGATAAATCGACCTTTATAAAAGAATCTAATAGTCGTGGCTATGAGGCTATAGGTGAGGTAAGAAAGAATAAACAACTAGACCGTGGTAACTACATGTTAACCACAATTTTTTGTAAAATATAGTTTATACAGTACACTGATGTATGTTCCTGCAAGCAGAAGCGTTATTACCCCGCGTTCCCGGGTAAATACCTCAAAAAAGAATGGCCTAACCCAGTGATGGCGAACCTATGGCACGCGTGCCAAAGTTGGCACGCGAGATCATAAATACTGGCACGCGACGCATTCCGAAAAAAAAGGCGCAAAATGTTTTTTTTCACAAACTTACTGCCATGCCAATTTTAAACCTATCTTTATTCAAAAACAGCTTCGATTAAAGCCCTTGTGGAATTATTTTTAAGTGTTGCTTTGTTTAATAAATTAAATCGTATAATTTTGCATTAGCCTACATTTTATATTTAGTTGGATTGCAGGTAGTTAAGATCGCTTAGGTCTACATAACATTACTCAGCAATTGTAGCATGAGGGAAAACCAAATTTTGACTGGAGGTGCCTGGAACAAAGCGATAGTAGGCGTCTATAGTCGTGCGTTGGCTACGCTTGATCTATTTACCACAAGTTTTGGTCGCGGTAGTCTAACTAAACGTTCTTGTTTATTGAAAACTAACCGATCCTAAATACACTCTTATTAAGCATTTAAATGAGGTGAAAATACAAAACTTAGATAAATATAAACAAAATGTAAAAAAAAAGTTCGTTTGTCCCACACCTATCTTTAACTCTTTTTTGAAAAATCCCCATTTAATAAATTCCACAGAAACTAGTGATCAGACACATTATGCTTTTATTATAATAAGAAAATATCCAATCGAGTTAACTCTTCTAGTGGTGCCAGCTAATATGTTTTGGATCTACAGTGGAAAATTCTGGGTAAATTGCGCAAGGCAAATTCACAAGAGTCCCAAAAATATAAACACAGCAGCCGTTTTGCGAATGTTCGGCATCGGTTATTCTATAACAGTCGATATTTCTGAACTGGCGAGGAATATTTACTTTAAATTGTAGGCAAATTTGTAGGTGAATAAAATAAACTGAGAAAGTGGAAAACTATATACCGCAAGTTACCACCAAAAATCAGTTAACGTTTATTATTCTGATTTAAAATGTTGTAAAACCGTTACTGATTTGCATATAATGCTTGGTTGTTTTGGTGGATCTGAACCTGAATAGCGGGAACTTTCATTGGTTGCACTTGAGCTTTGTATTCTATTGCGGTTGCTTTATGTGCCAAAGAAAGAACTTGACCATATCAATTTATATTTTACGAACCGGTTCATATATATATAGACTATATAGGCTTATAAGCATGTGTGTAACATAAGTATAATCAAAAGTAAAGTTTGCAGGAGTTTTAGTTTAATTCTTGTTGGTGTCTTCGGTAAAATAAGTACAAAGTATATGCATTTGTTTACTGACTTATCTGTAACGTAAACATTTGCCGAAAACGAATAAGTTAAAAATTTGAGTTTTTAATAGAAATTGATAATTGTACCTGTATTTTAGATATTAATTAGACTCATTTTTACTCAGATTATCAGTTTTGAATAAAAACATGTATTTGGTTTATGTACAAATTTTTAAAGTGTAAAAGAAGAGATTGTTGCCGATTCTTATTTTGCTCTCATTCTGTATATCTGCATTTGTGCTAAGAAGTCGTCGTCTTAACTTCAACGATGCAGAAATTACACGCATTACATTGGATGATGTGTTTATTACGATTAAAACAAGCAAGCAATTCCATGACAATCGTCTCAAAGTCATCCTTAATACGTGGTTCAACCAAGCACGGGAACAAACGTACATTATCACAGACGACGATCTAGAATTAAGCATCACCACCAACGGACATGCGATTAACAGCGGCTGCGGGAAAACTCATGGACTTTCAGATTTAAGTTGTAAAACGGGGGTAGAATATGATTTGTACATGAAGAGTGGTAAAAAATGGTGGTGTCATTTCGACGACGACAACTACGTTAACGTTGGTGGCTTGGTTGATTTATTAAGAGAACTGGACTGGAGAAAAGATGTTTATTTAGGCAGAAGAAGCATATTGACGGACTTTAAGGGACAGTTTCGAGGAAAAACTGTATATTTTGTGTTCGCTACTATGGGCGCTGGTGTTTGCATTTCAAATTCGTTAGCTGAAAAAATGGAGCCGTGGGCTGGAAACGGTAAATTTCTAGCGACTTCTAGAGCATTGGGCCACGCAGATGACTGTACTCTAGGGTTCATCATCACCAACCGGTTAAAAGTAAATTTAACCGTCACTAACCTATTTCATTCGCACATGGAACAACTTGCTAAATTAGATCCTACCACACTACAAAACCAAGTGGGTGTTTGGTCACCGAGCACCAAACATCCTAAACATCTCATCCAACCTGACCAACACCAAGGTGGTTTGATGTAAATGTTGACCCCACAAGATTTTATTCGGTGCACTGTCTTATACGTCCGGAATCATTTTTCTGTGAATTTGCCAAAATGAAGTAATCTGTAGCAGACGACATAAAGTAGTGATACAGTAAAGGCATCAGTGATGTTTATATCCTAGGCGACAATTTAATATATGGACATCTTTGACTGGCGGTTATTGTGATTAATACCAGCCTACAGTCATTCAGATCACACTATTAGGGATACATCAGATTTAACTGTATAACTGCAGCAGTGATGGGATTCAAGAGGTTCGCATGGGTTCGTTTGAACCCGTTCTTGGAACGTCGGGATAATCACCGATTCGAGTCTTGCCTTTTTACAGACATTAGACCTGTTAGGGAACCTGTTGTTATTAAGTACGATACAAAAGAGAACCTGTTCTTGAAATTTTGAAATCCATCACTGTATAACTGTTTATATGTTTCAGCACAGCACCACTAACCATGCTGTGCCGTTTCGAGTTGATGTAATTTTGCTGTATATCTTAATAAATTGGGTTTGTTAGTAAGAGATACATATTTTGTAACCAGTAGGTTGGAATCGGTGGTACTTTTAAGTCGGATGGAATAGGTTAGGATATTTATGTTTATCCCCGTGAATGAAAAATCACCGTGCCGTCTGAAACTGGACAAATTTGCCAAATTACCGCTTCAAAAGTTTGATATAAGTTTATATTAGTTTGCGGTAAACACCTTTTGTATGATATAACTATAATAAACACCTTTTCTACACAGGAAACGCTTCTAGACACTGTGTAAGCCACTTTATTTCAGCACCTGAGCGATACGTACATTGAGACGATACGCAGGTGCAAACCATGCAAATCAAAAGGCTGATATATGTAGGGGGTGAAGTGGTAGCCTCTTTATTAGCAGTAACACACAATAAAAAGAAACAAACTGGTTGCATAAACCCAAAGCGTCCAGCCACAAAAAGAAGATGAAAAGGGCAATGCGTAATGACGTCACACATTATGTAAAATGGATGACAGGTGGTCGCTACAAGTTGTTTATTGAACTGTGAGCAATATTGAAATCAAGTATCCGACAAAATTAAAATCAGATCAATTTAAGAAGTAAAAAAATAAAAATATTAGTTGCAACTGCAAAATAAAGGGGTATTTAATTTGACGCTGGTTATTACGGGGCGCGACTGTTGTTTATAATTTGAGCAAAATTCCAAACCATTCGATCTAATGGATTTATACGGATTGTCGAGGTTACACAAAATGTTAAACTGATTTAAATCCAAAAAGCTCTGTCTAAAATGAACGATATTATGACTATATCTTGTGTATTCTCGATTGTCGTTTACCCAATTCGATATAGACACCACATCCTGTGCCATATCAAATATATCAATGTATAGGAGCAATTTGTTGTCATTTCCCACGGAAATTATAAATCATCCAGCTACCTTAGATTATTTTTACTTACTTGGTTTGTACTTAATCACACACTTGCAGAAATATTAATGACCCACAGCAGTTGGTACAAACGCTTTGTATTAAAACTGGTTCACGACGCGATCATAAGAGATACTCTATTAACCTCCGTTCAAAAGTATCAAATAGATTAATTCTATTTTTACTCAAATAGTAATAAGTCGAGATCTATATACCGATAGAATGACAGATTCGCGTACTGAATTGTATTTGAAAAACGGTCCTAGTGCCCATCGCTGGTTCGTAACTTAGTTCCGTGATAAAAAGTAAAAGCAGAGAAAGCGGTTGTTTGGCACCGTTGATGTCACCACCTTATACCTAAGCAGCTGATAAAAGCGAACTTTATAGGAGAATCTAATAGTCGTGGGTCTGAGGTTAGATGTAGTAGGAAACATAAACAACTAGACAGTGCCAACAACATGCTAACCACAATTTTTTGTAAAATATAGTTTATACAGTACACTGTATGTTCCTGCAAGCAGAAGCGTTATTACCCCGCGTTCCCGGGTAAATACCTCAAAAAAGAATGGCCTAACCCAGTGATGGAGAACCTATGGCACGCGTGCCAAAGTTGGCACGCGAGATCATAAATACTGGCACGCGACGCATTCCGAAAAAAAACGGCGCAAAATGTTTTTTTTCACAAACTTACTGCCATGCCAATTTTAAACCTATCTTTATTCAAAAACAGCTTCGATTAAAGCCCTTGTGGAATTATTTTTAAGTGTTGCTTTGTTATATAAATTAAATCGTATAATTTTGCATTAGCCTACATTTTATATTTAGTTGGATTGCAGGTTCTTAAGATCGCTTAGGTCTACATAACATTACACAGCAATTGTAGCATGAGGGAAAACCAAATTTTGACTGGAGGTGCCTGGAACAAAGCAATAGTAGGCGTCTATAGTCGTGCGTTGGCTACGCGTGATCTATTTACCACAAGTTTTGGTCGCGGTAGTCTAACTAAACGTTCTTGTTTATTGAAAACTGATGTTTATGAAACGGCTGGCACGCCGGGACAGACAAATTCATTTATGCTGCAAATGTGGCACGCGGCCTCAAAAAGGTTCGCCATCACTGGCCTAACCGATCCTAAATACACTCTTATTAAGCATTTAAATGAGGTGAAAATACAAAACTTAGATAAATATAAACAAAATGTAAAAAAAACTTCGTTTGTCCCACACCTATCTTTAACTCTTTTTTGAAAAATCCCCATTTAATAAATTCCACAGAAACTAGTGATCAGACACATTATGCTTTTATTATAATAAGAAAATATCCAATCGAGTTAACTCTTCTAGTGGTGCCAGCTAATATGTTTTGGATCTACAGTGGAAAATTCTGGGTAAATTGCGCAAGGCAAATTCACAAGAGTCCCAAAAATATAAACACAGCAGCCGTTTTGCGAATGTTCGGCATCGGTTATTCTATAACAGTCGATATTTCTGAACTGGCGAGGAATATTTACTTTAAATTGTAGGCAAATTTGTAGGTGAATAAAATAAACTGAGAAAGTGGAAAACTATATACCGCAAGTTACCACCAAAAATCCGTTAACGTTTATTATTCTGATTTAAAATGTTGTAAAACCGTTACTGATTTGCATATAATGCTTGGTTGTTTTGGTGGATCTGAACCTGAATAGCGGGAACTTTCATTGGTCGCACTTGAGCTTTGTATTCTATTGCGGTTGCTTTATATGGCAAAGAAAGGACTTGACCATATCAATTTATATTTTACGAACCGGTTCATATATATATAGACTATATAGGCTTATAAGCATGTGTGTAACATAAGTATAATCGAAAGTAAAGTTTGCAGGAGTTTTAGTTTAATTCTTGTTGGTGTCTTCGGTAATATAAGTACAAAGTATATGCATTTGTTTACTGACTTATCTGTAACGTAAACATTTGCCGAAAACGAATAAGTTAGAAATTTGAGTTTTTAATAGAAATTGATAATTGTACCTGTATTTTAGATATTAATTAGACTCATTTTTACTCAGATTATCAGTTTTGAATAAAAACATGTATTTGGTTAATATACAAATTTTTAAAGTGAAAAAGAATAGATTGTTGCCGATTCTTATTTTGCTCTCATTCTGTATATCTGCATTTGTGCTAAGAAGTCGTCGTCTTAACTTCAACGATGCAGAAATTACACGCATAACTTTGGATGATGTGTTTATTACGATTAAAACAAGCAAGCAATTCCATGACAATCGTCTCAAAGTCATCCTTAATACTTGGTTCAACCAAGCACGGGAACAAACGTACATTATCACAGACGACGATCTAGAATTAAGCATCACCACCAACGGACATGCGATTAACAGCGGCTGCGGGAAAACTCATGGACTTTCAGATTTAAGTTGTAAAACAGGGGTAGAATATGATTTGTACATGAAGAGTGGTAAAAAATGGTGGTGTCATTTTGACGACGACAACTACGTTAACGTTGGTGGCTTGGTTGATTTATTAAGAGAACTGGACTGGAGAAAAGATGTTTATTTAGGCAGAAGAAGCATATTGACGGACTTCAAGGGACAGTTTCGAGGAAAAACTGTATATTTTGTGTTCGCTACTATGGGCGCTGGTGTTTGCATTTCAAATTCGTTAGCTGACAAAATGGAGCCGTGGGCTGGAAACGGTAAATTTCTAGCGACTTCTAGAGCATTGGGCCACGCAGATGACTGTACTCTAGGGTTCATCATCACCAACCGGTTAAAAGTAAATTTAACCGTCACTAACCTGTTTCATTCGCACATGGAACAACTTGCTAAATTAGATCCTACCACACTACAAAAGCAAGTGGTGTTTGGTCACCGAACACCAAACATCCTAAACATCTCATCCAACCTGACCAACACCAAGGTGTTTGATGTAAATGTTGACCCCACAAGATTTTATTCCGTGCACTGTCTTATACGTCCGGAATCGTTTTTCTGTGAATTTGCCAAAATGAAGTAATCTGTAGCAGACGACATAAAGTAGTGATACAGTAAAGGCATCAGTGCTGTTTATATCCTAGGCGACAATTTAATAAATGGACATCTTTGACTGGCGGTTATTGTGATTTTTGCCAGCCTTCAGTAATTCAGATCACACTAATAGGGATACATCAGATTTAACTGTATAACTGCAGTGATGGGATTCAAGAGGTTCGCATGGGTTCGGTCGAACCCGTTCTTGGAACGTCGGGATAATCACCGATCCGATTTTTGCTTTTTTACAGACATTAGACCTTTTAGGGAACCTGTTGTTAGTAAGTACGGTACAAAAGAGAACCTGTTCGTTAAATTTTGAATCCCATCACTGTATAACTGTATGTATGTTTAAGCACAGCACCGCTTACCACGCTGTGCCGTTTCGAGTTGATTTAATTTTCCTGTATGTCTTAATAAATTGGGTTTGTTAGAAAGAGATACTTATTTTGTATGCAGTAGGTTGGAAACGGTAGTCCTTTTAAGTCGGAATAGAATATTTATGTTTATCCCCGTAAATAAAAAATCACCGTGCCGTTTGAAACTTAACAAATTTGCCAAATTACCGTTCTCAAAAGTTCGATAAAAGTTTGTATTAGTTTGCGGTAAACACCTTTTGTATGATATAATTATAATAAACACCTTTTCTACACAGGAAACGCTTTTGGACACTGTGTAAGCCAGTTTATTTCAGCACCTTGGTGATACGTATCGTCCAGCCGGTTGGTCTAATGGTTAAGTGCGTCGCCTTTTAATCGAACGGTTGCAGGTGCGAAACTGGTCGCTAGCTAGTCGGTTGTGTCCTTGGGCAAGGCACTTAACGGCCATTGCCTGAACCCGGCGGATTAATGGGTTCTACCAAATTGAAGGAACGTGTCTGTTATATACAACACACTGCAATATCTCCGGTAACCCGACGGTGGGCGCGAGGTGATCTGACGATTGCCCGTGTGTTAACCCCCTCGGTTTTCCCATTCACGGGGATAAAGATGAATATCCTATCTTCTTATCCTATCCTACGTACATTGAGACAATACACATGTGCAAACCATGCACATCAAAAGGCTGATATATGTAGGAGGTGAAGTGGCAGCTTCTTTATTAGCAGTAACACACAATAAAAAGCAACTCGTTGAATAAACCCAAAGCGGCCAGCCACAAAAAGAAGATAAAAAAGGCAATGCGTAATGACGTCACACATTATGTAAAATGGATGACAGGAGGTCGCTACAAGAGATTTATTGAACTGTCAGCAATATTGAAATAAATTATCCGACAAAATTAAAATCAGTACATTTAAGAAGTAAATAAAAACATTAGTTGTAAATGCAAAATAAAGTGGTATTTAATTTGACGCTGGTTATTACGGGGCGCGACTGTTGTTTATAATTTTAGCAAATTTCAAACCAATCGATTTATTGGCTTTATACGGGTTGTCATTGTAACAAAACATGTTAAACTGATTTAAATCCATAAAGCTCTGTCTAAAATGGGCGATGTTCTGACCGTGTATTGTGCGTTATCGATTGTCGTTTGCCCAATTCGGCTAAACATCACATTCTGTGCCATATCAATGAAATATTATTATACTTGAGCAATCTGTTGTCATTTCCCACGGAAATTATAAATCATCCAGCTATCTA
>CH000074.1:0-45572 GCA_000149265.1 Ciona savignyi | reverse complement strand
CTCATTTTTACTCCGATTATCCGTTTTAAATAAAAAAATGTATTTGGTTTATGTACAAATTTTTAAAGTGAAAAAGAAGAGATTACTGGCGATTCTTATTTTGCTTTCATTTTGTATAACTGCATTTGTGCTAAGAAGTCGTCGTCTTAACTTCAACGATGCAGAAATTACACGAATAACTTTGGATGATGTGTTTATTACGGTTAAAACAAGCAAGCAATTCCATGACAATCGTCTCAAAGTCATCCTTAATACGTGGTTCAACCAAGCACGGGAACAAACGTACATTATCACAGACGACGACGATCTAGGATTAAACATCACCACCAACGGACATGCGATTAACAGCGGCTGCGGCAAAACTCATGGACTTTCAGAATTGAGTTGTAAAACGGGGGTAGAATATGATTTGTACATGAAGAGTGGTAAAAAATGGTGGTGTCATTTCGACGATGACAACTACGTTAATGTTGGTGGCTTGGTTGATTTATTAAGAGAACTGGACTGGAGAAAAGATGTTTATTTAGGCAGAAGAAGCATATTGACTGACTTTAAGGGACAGTTTCGAGGAAAAACTGTATATTTTGTGTTCGCTACTATGGGCGCTGGTGTCTGCATTTCAAAGTCGTTAGCTGAAAAAATGGAGCCGTGGGCGGGAAACGGTAAATTTCTAGCGACTTCTAGAGCATTGGGTCACGCAGATGACTGTACTCTAGGATACATCATTACCAACCGGTTAAGAGTAAATTTAACCGTCACTAACCTATTTCATTCGCACATGGAACAACTTGCTAAATTAGATCCTACCACATTACATAACCAAGTGGTGTTTGGTCACCGAACACCAAACATACTAAACATTACATCCAACCTGACCAATACCAAGGTGTTTGATCTAAATGTTGACCCCACAAGATTTTATTCCTTACACTGTCTTGTACGCCCGGAATCATTTTTCTGTGAATTTGCCAAAAGTAATTTGTAGCGACATAAAACAGTGATACAGTTCGAGCATCAGTGTTGTTTATCCTAGGCGACAATTTAATAAATGGACATCTTTGACTGGCGGTTATTGCGATTTTTGCTAGCCTTCAGTCATTTAGATCACACTAAGGGCTATATGTCTTAATAGATTGGGTTGGTTAGAATGAGATACTTATTTTGTATGCAGTCGGTTGGAAATAGTTTTCCAATAAATTCGGATTAGGATAGAATATTTATGTTTATCCACGTGAATGAAAAATCACCGTACCGTCTGAAACTTGACAGTTTTACCAAATTACCGTTCTCAAAGGTTCGATATAAGTTTGTATTAGTTTGCGGTAAACACCTTTTGTATGATATAATTATAATAAACACCTTTTCTACGCAGGGAACGCTTCTACACACTGTGTAAGCCACTTTATTTCAGCACCTGAGCGATACGTACATTGAGACGATACGCAGGCGCAAACCATGCACATCAAAAGGCTGATATATGTAGGGGGTGAAGTGGCGGCTTCTTTATTAGCAGTAACACACACTAAAAAGAAACTAGTTGCATAAACCCAAAGCGACCAGCCACAAAAAGAAGATGAAAAAGGCAATGCTTAATGACGTCACAAATTATGTAAAATGCTTGACGGGAGGTCGCTACAAGATATTTATTGAACTGTTAGCAATATTTTAATCAAGGATCCGACAAAATTAAAATCAGTACAATTTAAGAAGTAAAAAAAAAACATTTGTTGCAAATACAAAAGAAAGGGGTATGTTGTTTATAAATTGAGTGAAATTCCAAACCATTCGATCCAATGGGTTAATACGGGTTGTCGAGGTTGCACAAAATGTTAAATAGTGCTAAATCCATGCAGCTCTGTCTAAAATTGGCGATTTTCTAACCATATACTGTATTTTGTGCATTCTCTAATGTCGTTTACCCAATCCGGCATAAAAATCACATCCTGTGCCATATCAATGAAATATTATTATACTTGAGCAATCTGTTGCCATTTACCACGGAAGTTATAAATCATCCAGCTATCTAAGAATATTTCTACCTTTTTGATTTGTACTTAATCACACACTTGCAATCAAAGACGAATTAATGACCCACAGCATTTTATACAACCGCTTTGTATTAAAACTGGTCCACGACGCGATCATAAGAGATACTCTATTACCCTCCGTTCAAAAGTATCAAATAAATTAATTCTATTTTTACTGAAATAGTAATAAGCAGATTTCTATATACCGATAGAATGGCAGATTCGGGTACTGAATTGTATTTAAAAAACGGTCCTAGTGCCCATCGCTGGTTCGAAACTTAGTGCGGTAATAAAAAGGAAAAAAGTAAATGCGAGAAAGCGGTTGTTTGGCACCGTTGATGTCACAACACCACACATGAGCAGCTGATTATGCGACCTTTATAAAAGAATCTAATAGTCGTATCTCAGAGGCTAGGTGGGCTAAGAAAGAATAAACAACTGGACAGTGCCAACAACATGTTAACCACAACTTTTGCAAAATATAGTTTATACAGAACACTGTATGTTCCTGCTAAGCAAAAGCGTTTGGATCCCCGGCTACCTTTTTAAAATTACACCTGGTATATATTTTGTACATCCATGGTGTATAGCATTTATTTCTGCAAACAGAAAATTAAGGATCCTCGAATTATCTATCTACACTAGGCATTCGTATTCTTAGGAAACAATGTGTTAGTATAATTATGGGTTACCTTCGAAGGGAACCCATACTGATGTTACTCCGTTTTTTTTTCGCAAGGGAAATTCCCGAGAGACCCATAAATATAAACACAGCAGTCGTTTTGCGAATGTTCGGCCCCGGTTATTCTATAACAGCCGATATTGCGGAACTGGTGAGGATTATTTACTTTAAATTGTAAAGAAAGTTGTAGGTGAATAAAATAAACTGAGAAAGTGGGAAACTATATACCGCAAGTTACCACCAAAAATCCGTTAACGTTTATTATAATGATTGAAAAGGGTTTTTTATAAAACCGTTACTGATTTGCAAAATAATGCTTGGCTTCTTTTGATGGATCTGAACCTGTTTATTCTATTGCGGGTTATGTGTCAACAAATGGATTTGACAATGGTAAATTATCTATAACTAACAGGTCATATATATAGGGTCCATATAAGCGTATAAGCATGTGTATAACATAAGTTTAATAAACAGTAAAGTTTGTAGGAGTTTTAGTTCATTCTTGGTGTCTTCGGTAAGATAAGTACAAAGTATATACATTTGTTTACAAAATCAGTTAGAAATTTGCTTTTTTAACAGAAATGGAAAATTGTATTTGTATTTTTGATATTAATTAGACTCGTTTTTACTCAGATTATCAGTTTTAAATAAAAAAATGTATTTGGTTTATGTACAAATTTTTAAAGTGAAAAAGAAGAGATTACTGGCGATTCTTATTTTGCTTTCATTTTGTATAACTGCATTTGTGCTAAGAAGTCGTCGTCTTAACTTCAACGATGCAGAAATTACACGAATAACTTTGGATGATGTGTTTATTACGATTAAAACAAGCAAGCAATTCCATGACATTCGTCTCAAAGTCATCCTTAATACGTGGTTCAACCAAGCACGGGACATACAAACATTGTCACAGACGACGACGATCTAGGATTAAACATCACCACCAACGGACATGCGATTAACAGCGGCTGCGGCAAAACTCATGGACTTTCAGAATTGAGTTGTAAAACGGGGGTAGAATATGATTTGTACATGAAGAGTGGTAAAAAATGGTGGTGTCATTTCGACGATGACAACTACGTTAACGTTGGTGGTTTGGTGGATTTATTAAGAGAACTGGACTGGAGAAAAGATGTTTATTTAGGCAGAAGAAGCATATTGACTGACTTCAAGGGACAGTTTCGAGGAAAAACTGTATATTTTGTGTTCGCTACTATGGGCGCTGGTGTTTGCATTTCAAATTCGTTAGCTGATAAAATGGAGCCGTGGGCGGGAAACGGTAAATTTCTAGCGACTTCTAGAGCATTGGGTCATGCAGATGACTGTACTCTAGGATTCATCATCACCAACCGGTTAAAAGTAAATTTAACCGTCACTAACCTATTTCATTCGCACATGGAACAACTTGCTAAGTTAGATCCTACCACACTACATAACCAAGTGGTGTTAAGTCACGGTGTACCGGACATACTAAACATTACATCCAACCTGACCAATACCAAGGTGTTTGATCTAAACGCTGACCCCACAAGATTTTATTCTGTGCACTGTCTTGTACATCCGGAATCATTTATCTGTGAATTTGCTAAAATGAAGTAATCTGTAGCAGACGAAATAAAATAGTGATACAGTGGGAGCATCAGTGTTGTTTATACCCTAGGCGACAATTCAATAAATGGACATCTTTGACTGGCGGTTATTGTGATTTATGCCAGCCTACAGTCATTTAGATCACACTAATAGGGATACATCAGATTTAACTGTATAACTGCAGTGATGCAATTCAAGAGGTTCGCATGGGTTCGGTCGAACCCGTTCTTGGAACGTCGGGATAATCACCGATTCGATTCTTGCCTTTTTACAGACATTATACTTTTAGGGAACATGTTGTTAGTAAAAACGATACAAAAGAGAACCTGTTCTTAAAATTTTGAATCCCATCACTGTATAATTGTATATATCTGTTTCAGCACAGCACCACTAACCATGCTGTGCCGTTTCGAGTTGATGTAATTTTGCTGTATGTCTTAATAAATTGGGTTTGTTAGAAAGAGATACTTATTTTGTATGCAGTAGGTTGGAAACGGTGGTCCTTTTAAGTCGGAATAGGATATTTATATTTATGCCCGTGAATGACAAATTACCGTGCCGTCTGAAAGATTTGCCAAATTACCGTTCTCAAAAGTTCGATATAAGTTTATATCAGTTTGCGGTAAACACCTTTTGTACAATATAATTATAATAAACACCTTTTCTACGCAGGAAACGCTTCTAGACACTGTGTAAGCCACTTTATTTCAGCACCTGAGCGATACGTACATTGAGACGATGCGTAGGTTCAAACCATGCAAATTAAAAGGCTGATATATGTGGGGGGGTGAAGTGGCAGCTTCTTTATTAGCAGTAACACACATTAAAAATAACCTGGTTGCATATACCCAAAACGGTAGAAGCTGCATGGCATCGAGGAATTCCTAGGAGAGAGTGTTTCATGCGGAACGACAAAAAGAAAAAAGTTTCTTTTTGGAGGCTGAATTTTTACAACGCCATCTGCACTTCTGCAGTGCACCGACAACGTGTTGGTAAGTTGAGCGTAGTTTTATTTAAATAACCCTAATCTTTAGTTAACAGTATTATTTTTACAGAGATGGAAATAAATGAAAACATATCTGTACGCGGCAGTAGCTCCATAATTATTGGAGCTGCTGCCGTCCTTAAAAAGGGGCCAAATATAAAGTAAGTTTAACATTAGTGTTGTGTTAAGAGGCTTTTATTTATTTGGCAATTTTTTCTCTTTACAGTAATCAAGTAAAAAAGCCCTGTTCGCTGTTCCTGTCTAGAAGGGCATTCAATGAAAAAAAGGTAATTATTTTTTGCCAGGAGGGATTTCTTTAAACTTCTTTTGAATAAATATTACCTTTTAAAGCAGTGGTTCCCAACGTTTTTGTCTTGGTGACCATCTTAAAATTTTTTGCAGATTCCGTGAGCCACACTAATATTCTATCCTTAATGCAAAATTAGAAAGTAGGCAAAAAATGTTTTACTTGCATTTATTAACAAATCAGTGTGATGGTTTATGGACCTTGTAGGTCCGCAGCTAAACGTGTGTGATGGTCCCCTTAATTATTTTTACCAATTTCAAGTCTTGACTGATTTCTTTTGTATAATATACTACTTTTCTAATAAAGTTCCAAATTGCTGCCATTGCAAGTTTACAGTTATAGTTTATGACATCACAGTGGGACGTATACTGATCTGTTTTAAAGCGATCCTCTTTTCTGCGATGATGCCCTAATACAGTTGAGATTTGGCAGTGGAACCCAATTACTGTGGAGACTTCACATTCAACTGTTTCGGACTTACTATTCATTAATTACACACAAAAAGCGGAAGCTTGCTGCTGTTTGTCTTTTTTCTTATTTTTGCAGTCTTATTTTAAATATTTATGTATATTGTATACATATTACTATCTTAATTTAGTTTATTTATATATTCTAGGTGCAGTAATGTTCTAGATGCTTCGTGGTTCAGTGAGTGCTTCATTTATTAAACATAGTGCAATAACTGTTTTTGCACCAAAAATAATTTAATGTATAAAAGTGTGTTTTGAAACGGTTTTTTTAACCACTGGTGGAATTTCATTTTAGGGGGTTTTTCTTTTTCCACTTAATCCCACAGCCGGCTCCCCCCTCAGTACTGGGTCGCGCTTGCACACTTTTACTCAAGTATTAAATACCACCAAATTTAATTAGTTAATTTTGATTTAATTTGTTTCGTTGAAACTTATTTGTATTAATGTAAGGTTTAACGGCCACGTCGTTTTTTTCCTTAATTTGTAATGTGTGTTTATTAACTGACGTGTTTTAACTACTGTAGTTTTGCCGTTTTATCCGGTCCCCTCAATGTAAAATAATTGTTTTATTCTTCCTTACTGTAACGAAGGAGCGAAAAAATAAACTAAACTAAAGGCATTCAATATGAGTTTTACACATTGCCTTATGCTATTGGTCCCAGAAATTTCAAGCAATTTTTCCTAGCCCAAAATTTTATTTTGCTTTTGTTTGCGAAGTTCAATGGGACTACCATAATAATTCGTCCGGTCCGTTAGTCTAACGGTTAAGTGTGTCGCCTTTCAATCGAAAGGTTGCAGGTGCGAAACTGGTCACTAGCTAGTTGGTTGTGCCTTTGGGCAAGGCATTTTATGGACATTGCATGAACCCAGCGGATTAATGAGTTCTAACAAATTGAAGGAACGTGTCTATCATATACAACACACTGCAATAGCTCCGGTAACCCGACGATGGGTGCGAGGTGATCTGACGATTGCCCGTGTGTTAACCCCCTTGGTTTTCCCATTCACGGGGATCAAGATGAATATCCTATCCTAATAAATAATTCAAGATTTCATTTTTTCAGACAGGGGACAATACCCAAAGGTGCTATGTAAGTGCAATCTTTCCAAATTGTATCCTTATTTCGGTTTTGTCTTTCAATTATACATTAACATTACAGATGGCTTAACAAAAAAAAGTGTTTGACTGGAGAAGGTGGAAGGAAGACAGGGGAGGAAATGAGAGGGAGGCAGGCAGACAAACCAAAAAATTAATATTGTGAATGTGAACGGTGTAACACATGGAAAATGCTATCACTATTCTTCGGAACTTTGTTACCTTAAAATTATAATAATGAACATGAATGGTTTAAAAAGAGTGTTAAAGAGATTCCAACATGCCCAGGAGGCTCTCTCAATATGTCGTTAGAGTTTTTATTACAGAACTCTTCGCCTGTAGCCATATTCATAACTGTTTGTTACAAAATTCTACTTAAGCCCAGTCTGCCAGGTGCTACCACATGGTTGCTTTAGGTGCAATCTTTGTCTCTGGCACAAAACAAGTCGCGCCGCTACCACAAGGATAGCATGACAAACACATCACTTTTGGACTTTTGAAGTGCTAACACTTATGAAGAGTGTGCATGTTACCCTGGCACAAATAATGCGCCCCGTCCACCATGTATTGGTGACATGATGTGATGTCATTTTGAGACAATTTTACCACCCTATTATAGAGGTGCGAACACGAAAACGTGTGTTTTGATTGCTCTAGCATGCTGTGCAGAAGTATTGTATTAATAAATAAATGGCCAAACCAAAGTATCAAGTAATTTGCCTTTTGTAAATGTGTACATGCAAAATGAAGTTACACATTAATATAAGAGAATGGGAATACATCCAAAACATTTTGCTCAGTTAAACTTACCAAGAGGTGATTCCTCATAAGCTTAATGTCATATACAACATTTTCAGGATTAATATTATTAAGCAAAGAAACAGCATTTGACAAAAAACGTTCTTTAAGATCTCGGTTTTGCCTGAAACAAAACTAGGTAATTTGCTATTAAAACCATCATTCAAACTTGATTTTTTTGCAATTTGATTAAAATTGATACTAAAATATTGCATGTAATAAAAACACAAGTACTGTCAAATTGGTATAAGTTTACAGTAAGGTGTTGTACTTGGGCAATGCACTTAGCTCTAGCAGATGCAGCAGCAAAACATTATTTACTCAAAGTTTGCAGAAGAAAAACAGGATTAGGGTACCTTTCAACAGCGTTGGTTGTCGTGGACACGGTATATTTAAAGTGGTACTTTTTAAACCCCCAAATCCAACGCTAAAAAAAATAGTTACGTTACGAGAGCTCACATCAAATTAGTTTAGTTTGTACATTATAAAACAAACAAATGTTAGTTAAAACTTGAAATGGTTAAAAAATAATTACCAATATATGTTTTTATATTAAATTATTTTAATGGCTATAATAAATAGGTTTTTATACCTCTTTCACCGGCAACCATATTTTTGAAATATAGTTTTTAAATTTCTGGTTTTGCCACAGCTCTGACAATTTTAATGACTCCAGCGCAGATTCAAATTCCTTGGTGTCTCTTGCATCAGCAACCATGTTAAGAGCTTCCATACATTCAGCGCTGTGTTCGGACATGCAGTTTTCTCCCTTAGCAATCCACCATTTCCATGCTTGTTTTCGATGAAAATCGCACAAGAGTACCGAACAATCTAAATGATAGACATATTATATTAGTACTTTTATACGATAACACAAAATTGTTACATTATTATAAAATTTGTTTCCGTAAAAATCCAAACCATGGCATTAAAGTTTTACTGTTTAGCTGTAAAATTACTATAAACCGGAGTTACTAGTGTAATATCATCGGTCGCTTTATATTGTAGAATTGTGCAAAGTAAATAAATATCTTTCTAATTTACCACTCACTAGTAAACACCTCCTCAAATGCATTGATTTCTTCATTATCGAAATCAGTTAAACAAACATGTGGATTAAATTTTGGATTCCAGGAGCGAATCATCTCAAGTGCTTCTTTGATGCTCTTTTTTGATTCATCTTGAACAATGAACGTGGCCACAACTTGGCAGCCCACATTGGTTTTGACGACCAGGAAAAATAGTGGCAATGCATATTTGGAAGTTTTATATGTTGCATCAAGGCAACACCAATATTTACAGATTTTCCTTCTGGGAACAGTGTGCTATCAGTTTGTACTTTTAATTTTAATATACGTCGCATTTCGTCGACGTTTTTATAACATAATTGTTAATCAGTTGTGCAATTCGTTTATCCATGGTCTGAGATATACCATCTTGCCCTCCCAATACGTGATTAGTGTGGTTTTTCGCATTGGAATAGTTGAGAAATATAAGCACCTTTGCATCAATTACTTTATTCCCGGTATTAACTGCAAGTTTTAATTCCAAAATTGCTTTGGTCCTGCTGTTTTTAGTCGAATCAGCTGCAAGCTAAAAATCAAATCAAAATAAATTTTCCTTCGTGTTCATGAGTTATCTGCCTGATTACTGATTTAAGTGGGGATGCCTTGCTAAGGATTCACAAGTAAACGATTAGAGTCTGTTGAACATATTCTTTAATCTCACCTTGAAATTAGGATAGTACATCCTTTGATGCATTGTTATTCGGGCGTGACAGTCCAACTTTTTAGTAGGTTGATACATGGCACGCATGACAGAAATAGCTTCTGTATGATCATTCTTTTCTTTCTAGTGTAAAAATTTAATATTAGTCTAGCATAGTTGAAACCTCTGGCGGATCTAGAACAAAAAAGTAGGAGTTTCGTGAACAAAGCAAGCACAACTTTTTGTCCAGAGAGCATTTTTTTTGTAAAAAGGGAAGTTCTGAACCCTGTAAAGACTACTGGGATCTGGCGTTGGTTAAAACATAAGTACAGTACCATATTACAATGCAATGATTTATTTAATATAGAAGATTAATTAGGTTATATTACCAACTCTCTTTCGGCTTTTTGTTTCAGTTTAAAAGCTTTATGTCTATCTGGTCCATGATGACAATGCAGAACTTTTGATCCACTAAGAGGAGTGTATGGAACATATTCCTTGCAACTTCCATTTGAAAAATGGCTTGTCAACTTTTCTCTTAATAGGAATTTCTTAATAGGAAATAAAAAATAAATTTAAACATTTGACATACAAAAAAAACAACTTATGGGTACTATATAGAAAAATGCTACTACAATATGATCTGACGATTGCCCATGTGTTAATTCCCTTGGTTTTCCAATTCACAGGGATAAACATGAATATATTTTCTATCCTATCCTATACACTATTTGTGTGAAAACTAACTATAAGCTCTAACGATAATCTCAACCCCAACACTAATCTCAACTCTAACCCCAACCTTAACGCTAATCTCTACCTGAACACTAATCCTAACCCAACTAGTCAACCACGGGGTCGTTGTACATTGCACCAGTATCAATATATTACCGGTACTTAATCTGTGAATAACAGTTTACTAACTGCTGCCTTTATATTCATCATACCGCATATTGTTTTTCTAGATTTTCTGGATCTTAAACAAGGAGGTGCGGTTTGAAAATCATCTTCACTATCTAAACTGTCTTCCAACTTGACAACAACTGAAGACTAAAATAAAACCACTGCTAACAAAACATTCTGTTTGATTAGGTCTATGCTGTATGCTAACTGAATAGGCTAGTAGGCTATTGCGTAAGCCAAATTTACTAACATATACCACAGGCCTAGCTGTAACTAAAGTAAACATTTTTGGTATTTCTCCCTACGAACCAAAGTAACCGTACACAGGCCTATGCTATGATTTACGGTATATAAATGTACTCACATACATCCTTTATTCGCAATCTATTGAACGAAGGTCAATCAAATATTTTAAATGTTTTCCTGTAAAACAAAAGTAGTGAGAAAGGTTATAAAATGAAACCAACGCCATTGCTCAACTTAGCAGACGACGTGGTCGGTGGACTGCAAAAAAAACTTTTTTCTTTTTGTCGTTCCGCATGAAACACTCTCTCCTAAGAATTCCTCGATGCCATGCAGCTTCTACCACCCAAAACGACCAGCCACAAAAAGAAGATGAAAAAGGCAGTGCGTAATGACGTCACATTATGTAAAATGGATGACAGGAGGTCGCTACAAGAGATTTATTGAACTGTCAGCAATATTGAAATCAAGCATCCGACAGAATTAAAATTCTTACATTTAAGAAGTAAAGAAATTAAAACATTAGTTGCAAATACAAAATGAAGGAGTATTTAATTTGACGCTGGTGATAACGAGACCTTTTTCGTGGTATCTGCAACAGAAGTTTTTAACCCGGCCCATTCGCCACCAATTAAAACGTGACAGTCGTTGACATGTGATAGTCATTCTCTAGTTTTGTTTATAATTGCATGCAATACATTGCTAGATGCCACGAATATTCGTGCGTAAAGTATGCGTTTAAACCTACAATGGCTTTCGCATGTACAACACTTCGTTGGTGCGGCTTTTGAGTTGCGTTGTCATCCGCAACAATATTATGGGAGGCAAGAATTTAACGTCAGCCAGTTTAAAGTTTATTTTGTATAAATAGGTGGAAGTAGAGAAATATTCTTGTTGGTTCATTGCCGAATCCACTGGTTTAATGGTTTCTACCAAAATTAAGAACGGCTCAACAATATATAACACTCTGCAAAAGCTACGGTAACTCAGCAATGGACGCGATGGAATTTGACTATTACCCGTGTGATAACGCCCCTTGCGTTTCCCCAATAATGGTGATAAAAATGAATATCATAAAATATATAAATCCAAAAACCTAATCAACCGATGGTGTGTTTACAGGTTATTTTCAGAGAATACTTCGGAACAGTGATGGTAAGAGTTCTTCAAGTTTGCCCTAAGAGTTCTTCAAGTTTGCCCCTAGTACCCCAGGGTATGATTACATTAATATATTACATGATCTAATGGGCGACAGCTTTTATGTATGCGCCAATCGCGTCTTGGTGCGGTAATTTACAACAAATAATATGTCACGTAGTTTCAAATAAACCTATATCAAAATAATTGATCTTTGAACTAAGTCATTTCCACAGAATTGCAGAAAAACGATAGCACTTTTTTATTTAAAGGGGAACTGAAGTCAATTTTAAGAATATCTTAATAAATGGAAACAAATACGCTGATTTCAAAAATCAAATCAGTTTCTTCCAATATTTTTTGGTTAAAGAGTTATGAGCAAATATGTATTTCATTTTATGTTAGGGGATTTCCCGTATTACGTCACTGACGTTGTTGAGATTTCGTGCCTATATGCATTGTATACAATCATGTGCCAGTTTAGAGGTGAATTAGTAACATAAGCGCCTGCAGGAGCGTTGTATTTTCGTTTTTATTATGGAGACTTAGCATAACACTTGTCATATAGTCTTACTGAACCAATGTACATGGTGACAGCTTACTTTAAGCGCGGTTATTAAGGCCTGCACGGTCCTGGACCTAAGCTGAATGCTGAGGTATACAGGTCTCGTATTTAAATGACTTTAGAATAATAAGTCTTAGCAATTTATATCATAAATAATAAAAGTGAAAACAGAACAAGAAAACTATAACAGAATGCATTAAACTGTAATTGCCAGCAATTTATAGAAATAAACCAGCCATTAGGCAAAGGCTAGACTATGCGGTGGGAAAAGCCTATTTCTTTCATGGTTTACCTTGGCTGTTTGTATAACGTTTTGCTGTTGTGTATGTGGTGCATTTAATGTCTGCTGTTATTGAAACTGAGCATTGGCCTACTGGTTGAGTATACCACTTATTGCAAAAACCAGTTAATCCACAGTTGAGTAGCTGATGTGTAGTCTGACAATAAGTACACAGCAAGCACTCAGATAAGTAAGTGAAGAATATATATAATAGATCTTTACTTAACTACCCAAATAAGTTAATAAGAATATACCACATTTCTAATTTAGTTCTTTTTATTAGATATTGTAAAATGCCTAAAGTTAAGCCACTGAGAAGGAAGAAAGAGTGATTGGAGTATATTGTTTTGCTCCAGGATGTACAAATTCCTATTACAGCACACGAAATTCCAATCCACCTGTGCTCTTCCATCGATTTCCTCACAACGACAAAAAACGGTTGAAGCAACGGATACAACAATGCAAGCGTTCTAAACTACCTCGGAAAAAGAACCGCAGTGTGTAGTGCACATATTTGTGACAAGGATTATCATAGTAAAATTGTATTTGACTCCAATGGAGTAGCCAAGATGATGAAAACAAACCACTTGGTAAAAAATACAGTTCCAACAATTTTAAATTTTTCTGATTATGATTTTAAACATAGTGATCAACCCAGTACATCAAGTGCAACTTCAAGAACTTCTTTATCCAAGCAGATAATTGAAAAATAAGGGCTTTTAGTATTGCAAGTCCAGTCTGGCATTAATTTTGTGCACAAATGCATGTACATTCATGCAGCATAAACATTCTTGCGGTGTGTCCATAAGAATACAGTTTTTGCAACGGCACCAAGTCATGTCAATAGGTAATGTTTCTAAATAAACATTTTCTTCTATGGGGCTTGCATCTTCAAAGATACTTTCAGACGTTTTCCTTGGTTCAAACGCACATGACTAAATTTGTGTTGTTTTATTGTGTACAATAAAACTTCTTTCATCCATGCCAGAATGCTGAAAACTGGTCATCCATTTTAGTGTTACAACATTAACTTAAATTGACTATAGAAATGAAGAAAACAAAAGAAATTTGTAAAAACTTCTATGCATATGTATACCAAATCTCTCACACTCTCAGTTTGTAGCCCTAGGGGTTGATAATAACATTGCTAGTCTACGTTGCAGATTATGGCTATATATTGAAAAGCAACAATCATGAAAGAAATAGGCTGTTCCCACCGCATAGTCTTATCTTTGATTGATGGCTGGTTTATTTCTATAAATTGCTGGCAGTTACAGTTTACTGCCTCCTGTTCTAGTTTTCTTGTTCTGTCTTCACTTCTATGATTTATGATATAAATTGCTAAGACTTATTATTCTAAAGTCAATTAAATACGAGACCTGTATACCTCAGCATTCAGCTTAGGTCCAGGATCGTGCAGGTCTGAATGAGCGCACTTAAGGTAAGCTGTCACGCGGGTACATTGGTTCAGTTAGGCTATATGACAAGTGTTATGCTAAGTCTTCATAAAAAAACGAAAATACAACGCTCCTGCAGGCGCTTATGTTACTAATTCACCTCTAAACTGGCACATGATTGTATACAATGCATATAGGCACGAAATCTCAACAACGTCAGTGACGTAATACGGGAAATCCCCTAACATAAAATAAAATGCATATTTGCTCATAACTCTTTAACAAAAGAATATTGGAAGAAACTGATTTGATTTTTGAAATCAGCGTATTTTTTTCCATTTATTAAGATATTCTTAAAATTGACTTTCAGCAGTTCCCCTTTAAATGATATTTTAATGTTGATAGTTATCGCAACTCTGAACCACCCCTTCATGTTACAGTTGGTGGGAGTCATTTAGTGATATAAACTAAATATAAACTAATAATAACCATCATCTGAACAGAATCGTTTACAAAACATCGAGTAATTCTGTACACGAACAAACTTGTCCGGCCGGTTAGTCTGGCGGTTTAGTGTAACGCCTCTCAACCGAAGGGTTGTAGGTGCACGTGTCACACTTGTCACTTGCGTTTCTATGCATATTGTTGTAAAAATTAACTGCGTTATATGTATCCAGAGTAAATGCTTCTAAGAACGACACGATTGTATTGAACATAGGATAGGATATTCATGTTTATCCCCGTGAATGGGAAAACCAAGGGGGGGTTAACATACGGGCAATCGTCAGATCACCTCGCACGCATCGTCGGGTTACCGGAGTTATTGCAGTGTGTTGTATGATTTACACGTTCCTTCAATTTAGTAGAACCCATTAATCCGCTAGGTTTAGGCAATGTCTGTAAAGTGCCTTGCCAAAGGATACAACCGACTAGCTAGCGACCAGTTTCGCACCTGCAACCTTTCGATTGAAAGGCGAGGCACTTAACCGAGGCTAGACCAACCGGCCGGACTGGTAACATTTTCTCGCACTATTGAAAAAGATTTGCGTATCAGGGAATTCCCCGTTCCAACAACTTTGCAAAATGGCCTGCTTATGACTCGATGGACCAGTTGAAAAGTCAACCCAATAATTTGTTTCGTCCTTTCAGTATTGTTTTTATTTTTATATTATGAGAATCACCATTTCGAATTTAAGCGCTGTTCACAACTTCAAAAAAGAATTTTACGACTTTTTTTTTACCGAGCCAAGTTTCGAACCCATGGTGGGTTCGTTTTGATCAGATTTGGTGAAATGTTGGTTTCCTACCCACCGCTGTGCCATTGAGCAAAAAAACTAAAATACGTAGGGAAATACCTTAAAAATTATGATTTGTTTCTAAATCATAATTGTAACAGGCATGACATATCGCCCCGACATCTCAAACAAGTAATCGTCAAATCGGATTAAAACTGTATGAATTGTTAGATAACATGATTACCAAAATATGTAAAAACAGAAATTTATGTACTAAACCCAGGGGAATTCCCTGAAATAATAAGTAACTTAATCGGGCTGTTTGAGGAATTTAGCTTAGCTTCATTTCACTACAGCGCTTGAAAAGAGGCTTAAATTTAAAATATTTGTGGTAAAAGTTCGTAAATCTAACACGATTATTCTTTTTTAACTGCACATGGAAAAGCAGTTTGGTTTGATAACAATGGGACCCATGCGTTTATACTTGCAGAAACAAAATTATGGCGTCCGGTTAAAACTTTCTGGAATGTTCAATAACATGGACCTGACGAGCACATATTGTCAATAACATTAAAAACAAGATCAAATTGTTACCTCAGGCACCCATGCGTTAATGCTTGCAGAAACAAACTACATAGACCTACTCGGTGTATAAAATACAAACTGTGGTTTGGGACGCTGTTTGCATGAATATATCATTTTATAATCATTGCTTGGATGTAGACCAATTGTTGAAAATTGTTATAGACCAATGGCTACTAAACACTTAATATAACACAAATAATTTTGTAAAACAAACTAAAATGATCTTCTAGAACAGTGATTCTTAAATTGGGTTCGGAGATTAGGATAAGTTCACTTTAGGCTCTAGGATAAGTTCACTTAAGTTATATTTTGAATTTCAACGAAGGATTCGGTGAATGCCCGCATAAAACTTGCGGGGTTCGGTACCTCCAACAAGTTTAAGAACCACTGTTCTAGAAAACTACATTAATTCTTTAATAACTTGTTTAAGTTATCTGACAATAGACTATTGGTAAGTGGTAATGTTGTATTATGATTTATTATTAAGAGTTATGTTTAAATATTCAGATAATTTGTTAAACAGTGTTACATACACACAATGTGTTTCCTTAGTCTCTATATACATAAGGCATATGAACGTAGCAATTGTCCGGCCCGTTGGTCTAGCGGTTAAGTGCGTCGCCTTTCAATCGAAAGGTTGCAGGTGCGAAACTGGTCGCTAGCTAGTCGGTTGTGGCCATGGGCAAGGCACTTTACGGACATTGCCTAAACCCTGCGAATTAATAGGTACTACCAAATTGAACTGCAATAGCACCGGTAACCCACTGCAATAGCACCGGTAACCCGATGGTGGGCGCGAGGTGAGCTGACGATTGCTCGTGTTGTTAACCCCCTTGGTTTTCCAATTCACGGGGATAAACATGAAATTCCTATCCTATCCCAATGTATGTAGACAAAAATAATATCGAAAATAAGGTTGATATTATTCAAGCATTTGTATAAATTACAGCTTGTATAAGAATAGAAAAGACTTACATTCTAAAGCAGAAAACATCTCTTACGTTTTCTACATAACTATTGTTTAAAAGTAAAACGTAATTTTTGAAACAATTACACAGTTAAAAGATAAATACAGTTAAACAAGGGTATTTTATCAAAACAATTGTATTATTGTTACAGTGGTAACTGGTAAATAACTAAAGAATTCTATTTTCAATCACCCGAAACATTTAAGAGATATTCTTTCAGACCAATTGGTCATTGAATGTAATAGTATGTGCCAAATAGCGAGTTAGCGGAGAAGTCTGTTGTATATGATAGATATTTAATATCGTTTTTTTTCTTTATTCCATTACACAAATAATTAAAATTTACCTAAATAATGGTGAAATCTACAGGTTTTTAACTGTTTGTAGTAGTTGGCAAATATAGCATAGGTTTGATTTGCGATCCAATTTATTGCGTTAATTTTTATGCGAAAACCAAAAAAATCAACAAAAATGAATCAAAGTCGATTTAATTTAAAATGTCAAGTTTCTAATAATTGCTTAATACATGGTGAGATTTGTGTTATCTACATGATGTAATCAGGTATGCTGACATAGCTTACACTGTGAAGAAAAGTAATACAAATATGATTAAAAGAAGTTTTGGTGGCAATGAAATCTTTTCTTTTGAAGATGTTATTCCTAAACTTGAATCTGTGAAATTGATTGGAATTCTTGTGACGTCACGATTGGCATTGTGATAAAATATTGATGTATGGTTAACCTCCCCTTTCGCAAACATCAAGTGAAATTCGTTTTGATTTAAATTCCAGTTGACAATGGTCCCATTATTACCCATTATTCCGACGTCATAAGGGCGGGAAAACGTACACGTCATAACACCGTCGACATGCTCGATTTTGTATTGGTTATTTGCCTGAAACAACAAGACAAAGTTTACATATTTGATAGGTAGCCTGCGAACATAGTAATTTCACACTTAGGATGTACAGTATATATTCTGGTATTACTGGAGTGCTTGTTAGTGTTATATAGATGTTCTAGAATCTAGATCATGGGTGGGCACACTTTTAGAAATCAGGGGCCAAAATTATTTCATTTTTAGACTGGCGGGCCAAGTAAACCACCAAGGTATATTGCTTCGCCCAACCGCACCTAACACAGTTGCTAAAGTACGTACTCAAACCACTTTTTGGGGTAGTTGACTTAGGTAACCAAACTCAAGTTGTGAGATTATTCTGTTTCAGAAAACGTTCGTCATGTTATAGAGCAGGGGTCGGCAACCTACGGCCCGCGGGCTGCATCCGGCCCGTCATGCAAAATCATCCGGCCCGAGACATCTTACTGAAGTATTAAAGAATACGGCCCACTGTGTCATCTGCAATCTTAGATGTTGATAAATCTCAAAAATCTATGCGGCAATAATAAAAAATGCGCCTGACCGTGTCTATTGAGAATGTGTGCGTGCAGACAAAGAAAATGCTTGGAGAGAAAGCAATACGTGTATGTGTTTGTTGGCATGCGCATTAGTGAGAGCAGAAGCAATCCAATTGTAAAATTATGACATTATGACGTAATAACACATATTATGACATGTAACATTATGACACAAAAGACATCGTTTTTGCTATTTCATATGTGTTTGCTTCTTGTTCTTTACTAACTAAAGTCCTGTACGATAGATAATACTAGGTAGTAAACATATATTTTTCTAATTGATTTTGCAATCTTGAAAATGTTATCAAACCGTAGAAAAGTTGATGTGGAGTTAAGAAATTTATTACGGCCCGCCGAGATCATGTTGAGTTTGGTTTTGGCCCGCGACTATGAAAAGGTTGCCGACCCCTGTTATATAGTATTACCGTTTTTGGTATCTCAATTGGTTGTTGCCGTTTCGGAAGGTAAGCTGATTTGAATTTTAGAATCTCTCTACTGGCGGTTGTTTGAAGCATACACATGTAACAATCGTCTTCGCCCTGTTTAAACGATCGTACAGACTAATGATTAACTCGAATTAACATGGTAAGGAAATATGCAGGGTATAGATTTCCATCCTGCTATAAAAACCAACGGAGTGATCCCACAGACCCCATACCGATTAACATTTAACTTTTATTCTTCTTAATTAAACAGAGAGTGTATGGCATGGTTGACTATTAGTAGTTAATTTTTTCTAGACTAATTTTCAGCATTTCTCGCGAAAACGTCTTCTTACAAAAATCATCGTACTGAAATAAAATACTTACGAAGTTATATGTAATTATGTCACTTTTACTTGAATTAGCCTAAAAATAAAATATGACTAAAACATTTATTAATTTGACCAACAATCCAAGAAACATAACTGACAATTAAGAATGATCAGATATACATAATGTACACCTTAGAAAACTAAAATTAGAATTTTATTTAATTTTATTAATCTATAAATCTATACCATTAAATTGTCTTGTGATATTGCCATTGCAACGTAGCCGGTTGTATTAGCGGAAATGACGAACTGGAGGGAATCCTTCCCAATTTCCTGCCACTGGACGTTACTGCCATCAAGTAATGTGTTCCAAGCACCTCCGTTTGGTGTCGGTATCCCACTGCCCTAAAAATATAACAGCTTATGTAGCCGATAACTACACTTGATCTTAGCTCTAAAGAGCCGAGAAAAACGCGACCGATACATATACCGACTCTTATAAAAAAAACGGTCCTGTTGACGAGCCCATCATGGGTGCGAAACTTGGCTCGGTTAAAAAAAATGTTGCTGAAAACGACCGATTCATATACGACTTTATTTATAAAAAATCATAGTTACTACCTTGTCATATTTTGTCGAAAAGGAACGATTTATATACGACTTTATTTATACAAAAAATTCATAGTTACGATCTTATCAGAGATTGTACGTTTCAAAAGTTTAAAACTAGGCCTGTTAAATACATCTAAATTTTTAAGGTTAACCTATAAGTTACACAGTGAAACGGTTGTTGACATATTTTCTAGAACGACCGAACTATATATACATGCCCATTACTTCCAGTCTAAATGTACCTTTGGCGGTGGAACTGTGCAGGTTCTGGACTCAGTAGTGTCTGGACAATCCGCTCCACCATATTCTGGCCAAACGGTTACAGGCCGTGTTCGAATTTGCACCCCTGATCCAAACGAAACACTACATGCTCCCCAATTTGTCCAAGAACCAACCTAATTTAATAAAACACCGTGTTTTATAATTTTTATAAATTTTTGTTTAAAAAATCTTAAACAGCAAAAAATATACCTGTAATGGATACAGATTGGAATTTGAACTTTTTTTTTTTTAGATTTCAGAGTAAAATTAATATTATTGGTCCGGCAGGTTGGTCTATTGGTTAAGTGCGTCGCCTTTCAATCGAAAGGTTGCAGGTGCGAAACTGGTCGCTAGCGAGTCGGTTGTGTCCTTGGGCAAGGCACTTAACGGACATTGCCTGAACCCAGCGGATTAATAGGTTCTACCAAATTAAAGAAACGTGTCTATCATATTCAACACACTGCAATAGCTCCGGTACCCGACGGTGGGCGCGAGGCGATCTGACGATTGCCCGTACGTTAACCCCCTTGGTTTCCCATTCACGGGGATAAACATAAATAGCCTATCCTAAAAGCTGTTTGATCGAAAATAAGCAAACCTGGCAGTTAACTGGTTTAGGAAGAGGCACGCTTGCTCGTCTTCTTCTCCTTCTATTCTTTGCATCCGAAGAAGCAATCAGCATTATCAAACAGGTTATCACAAAAATACAGTTAAATAGCTTCATATTTTAAAAATCTTTTTAGCAGTTCTAGGAATAAATATTTTGATGGTGTCATTATCATTTAATTGTAATAACTTTCTTTGTACCCCTTTTTCTGTATGTTTGCCTAAATGCCAAACTTATAAATTATATATTCAAGAAATAAAGTTATCCATTAATAATCCATCCACAATAGTTTTTAGGGCTCGTTGTAATCATAGATGTGGTTAATGTTTAAGCGCATTTGATAACTGTGTAAGCACACTTAACCTTGATTATAAATTAAGTCAAGAAACTGATCTTTAAACTTTCGTGGTTTCCCGATTCAAGACCCCCTATGGACGATGTGACACTCAGTTATTTGCTTCTAGATAACTGTGTGATCATATCCAATCTTTTGCAAACATTTTTGCATTTTGTTTTTCACATATTTTTGCAAATTTTGATTCTGAACTCATTAATGAATGGGTCAGAATTAAGTGTTAGCTCATTGCATAAAAAGCATTGTGTAAGAGTGTTATATTGCGGGGGCCTTTTCGCTTTAACAGTCACATAATTTAGTACTAGTTATGTGTGTACTGTCTAAAATGTATTTGCTTTGATCACATTTCCTTCCATACCATTCTTTAGCGCAAACGCAATGCTTGGCTTGATATACAACTTGAATCGCTCCGTTGTGGGCATATTACCTCAGTAGGCTACAACTTAATGATTTTTACTGCTCGAAATATATCAAAAGTGCTGACTCCAGATTTGCATTCTTTTCGTTTTCATGACTCACAAATGAGCTAACAAGTACAAATATGGAAAACATCTCTTTTTAAAATAAAAGAAATAATGTAATACAATTGTATCGAAATTGTAATAGATAGGCTACCTACTTTAATATACTATATACAATGTGAACATTTTTCCATCTAACGATTCTCAATTAAAATTTACGCTGCATAGACAACGAGACGAAGAACAGACTTTCACGTGTAAACATTATCTTACGTTCGTATATAAAAATAATGATTAATATTTTATTTTTTATTACGAATACCTATAATAAATTCAGTCCAGAAACCTCCAAACATAAACAGCTATCCAGATAACTATGGTTTCGAGACACACTGCATGTTATATCAAGGCTTCTGGACCTGAGGGGGCGGGTTCGAACATACCCTGGCACATTCATTGGTTATTAAACTATGTAGTCGGATTTTCTATTTTACTTTTGCGCTATCTTAGTCAAACTATAATTTACTAAACACTAACGTTTTACTGTAAATAAACGCTAACGTCTTATACAGATAAAAAAAGCAACTACCACATACTACTCGAACGTATTATTTTAAATGGAAAGATTGGATATATTAGTGTTTGTTTATTTTGCAAACTGCTGTTTATTACTATCCATTAAAAGAGTAGCGGTGATAGCTGCTGGTTAGCCTCTGGAGACAAAAGAGATTGGTGGAATGAAAAAAAAAATTCATGAATTCCAACTAGCATGTTCATATTTTGCCCCGACTTTTAAATTTACAAAAACCCAAGGTGAATTCCCGCTTTCGCGAAAAATGTAAAATAGTTGTCAATTTTTTAGCATTTGTAGCGTTTTTGCCGAATCTAAATATGAACGAAATATATGAGTACGCCTCACCCTTCAGTTATTTTCTGGGAAATTATTAAATATTCATTTCAACAAAACCTAGTGAGCAGTTTCATTTACGCTACACATAAAACAAAACAAAATCACCAATCCAGTTGAATCTTATAGAAGTAGGGTATATACGGATTGGACATGCAATGGTGATTTCGATGAACTACGCCAGGGAATTTCCCTACAGAACCAAGGATATAAGCACGACAGCAGATTTTTAATTTTTTAGCGCCGATTTTACTTCAACAGCCAACATTTATTTTTAGACTGTTAAAAATCGTTAACTTTAAATTAAAAAGAAAGTTTAAGATGAGTAAATTAAACTAGGAAAAGAATAATTGTACTCTACATACCGAGGTTCGCTCTTTAAAAACTGGACCAAAATGAACTAAAAAGTTAAAACTTTTAAATCTGTGAACAACTATTTATTAGATATATATGCAGTGACAAATTTTGGATAAAACACGTTTAACCTAAAAGCTCGCAATAGTGTAAAATCCCATTTTTTGTATAGTAGCCTAACCTAAATATTTTATTGAGAAAACATAGATATTAAGTTCGTATTGGTATCTCGGAAACCCATTAGTTTCCGCTAACCGAAACAAACGTTATACACTTTATATCAGATATACCAAGAGTTATTTGGTGACTTCGGAACCCGATCACTTTTGTATGCAGAAAAATATAGCGTACACACAACAGGGGTGTAAAAATAGTTTTGTTTTAGACGTGGTTGACAGTTTATAGTTTAATATTTGATTTTGATAGTTTAGTTTAAACATCCATCACTAGTTTGTTTACTTCTTTATAAGCTGCGCACTTCGTTAGAAGGTTTAATCATACGTAAATGCACTGCAAATGTGAACGAACAAAGCTATATATAATCAGGTATGATGTAATACAAGTGAAAAAATGTTTAAAATGATTATATGACGTCATAAGGCTTTACAGAAGATTTAATACGTGGCTATTAATAGATATGCGTGATCAACAGACTTATTTAGTAAGGTAATAGGGATTTTTCTTATGACTTTCATTTTAATATTTTCTGGTTGTTTTAGATTGACGAGCTATGCTGTGGGAATTTAAAAATGGTTATGATGCATCTTAATATATTATTTTTAACGATAAGCGTGTTATTTAATCTATTTTTTAAACATTTCACTAGGCACATCGGATTTAATACTTACTTAGTTTCAAGAAAAGACGTTTTACTCAGGTTGGTCAAGTGTCTCTTTGTTCGGACTTATTGATTAGACAATTTAGAAATACCACGTTCCCAATAATCCTTATTATCCAAATTAATGAAAAATGTAGTCTAATAAAGAAGTGTTGTAACGACATTTGTCGTACGAACTTGACACAGCAATGATCATGCGTGTACGAACCGGCCCAAACGAATCGAACATCGGTCTTCGGAATCACGCACCCGAATCTGCAGTTCATACGCGCTTGCTGTGTGCGATGCTATTGTGAATTGATTCCTTCAAGAAACCGAGCTGTTGTACGGTCGTGTGGCCGAATGGTTAGCGCGACCGATACCTATACCTACATATTATACAAAAACGGTCCAAGTGATAAGCCCATCCTCGGTTCGAAACTTAACTCAGTAAAAAACACAGAGCGTGTTCTCGATTTCAACTTTAGATGTTATTTGTAGCCGTGAAAGCTTTGCTTCCATCAAACTATTCACATGAATTTTGAAAAAAAACATTGCTTCTAAACAAAGTCGAAAATGCATAGAGACTGTGTATTTATTAGAAGGTAAACCGAATAGATCGTCATCCATCTACGCAATTTTCATTCGAACTTTGATGGCTTCAACGGAATTATTCCGGAAATCAAAACCAAATGCTAGAGAGTGTCAACCACGTGTTTAACCACCACTACTTATAAAAACACATGTTGTATGCCATATATTCATGCTATAGGGTCCCTAACCACAATTTGTATTTTATAGACCGAGCATGTAGCTTGTTTCTGCAAGCATAAACCCATGGGTCCCATAGTTATCAAACCAAACTACTTTTTCATGTGTAGTTAAACAAAGAATAATCGTGTTGTATTTACCAGCATTTCACAACTAATGTTTTAAATTAAAACCCCTTGTCAAGCGCTGTATTAAAATAAAGCTAAATTCTATCGAGGAATTCCCCTAGGTTTAGTAAATAAATTTCCGTTTTTACATATCTGGGTCATGTTGTCTAACAATTCTTAAGTTTTAATCCGATTTGATTCCCTGTTGGAGATGTCGGGGCGATACGGCATGCCTGATACAATCATGGTTCAGGAACAAATCATAGTTTTTAGGGTATTTCCCTTGGTATTTTATTTATTTTTTCTCATTGGGACAGCGGCCACTACCGCGCTAACATTTATCAAATCTGATTAAAATTGGAGCAGCCGTTCAAACGCTATGCTCAAAAGATGCTATTTTTTTAGAAAATTAAAGTTTTGGTTTTTAGAGTCTCAGGAAAATCCCCCAGAATTTATTACCCAAAATTTTTGCTTCTGCATATCTAAACCATGTTGTCTAACAAATTACAAAGTTTTATTGTGATATCATTTTTCATTAATACTTCTGGTAGATGTCTCGGATTATCTCGCGCCCATCTTCGAGTTACCTAAGCTATTGCAAAGAATTGTGTATGATTTAGACGTTTCTTCCATTTGGTAAAACACACTACTCTAATGGATTTAGGAAATGTACGTAAAGTAGTAACAGGCGACACACTAATTCATCAAAATAATCGGACGTAAATTGACAAAAACCCTAATGACGTAATCTTTATTTTAGTGGCCATTATACACACTAGATGTCGGCGCTGCAACCAATATGAACTGAGCAGTGCGTGTGTTACAGAATTCTGTACGGTCGTGTGGCTGAATCGTTAACGCGACCGATACGTATGCCGACTACTATACAAAAACGGTCCAAGTGACGAGCCCATCATGGGTTCGAAACTTGGCTCAGCCAAAAAAATGTTACAGAATTCCTAAGGTTTCTCAGGACGCTGTCTTAACGGTCCACCGTTGGATCAATTACAAGGGCTTGCAATGTTTTCGCTTTATAAAAACACTACTATTTGCAAAACACATATTAGACTAATAAAGAGACCAGCTATTAAAAAAAGGTCGCGATTTGTCAGCCAAGAGAGAACTGATTTCGAAAACTTGAATCCGTGGACATCCCAACACTATCACGTAAATTAGCAGGTCACCGAGCGTTAATTACTTAAATTCTCCGAGAGATAAAATCCTGCGTGTTAAAATAGGCAAGCAAGATAAAACGATTATATGATTAAAAGGTGCTAAGTTATGTGAAAATAAAAAAGGGACAAACAAAAGGCATGAAACACTGCATTAAAATTGTATAAAAAGGGGTTGTTAAAGTGTATAAAAATATTTATCTCTTTATATAAAAACATAAGGGAACAGCCGAGCCCCCGTGCGCGTAACACGTGGACAATGTATCAACAGCCCCATCTAGCGAAGATGGCGCCACAGGTTTGTATTGTCTTCTAAACTGCTTTATTTGCAGCAACCGATTATCTGCAATGTAGCGAACATTCTCACATAAACTTAACAAGTGGACCGTTAACATGGATTGTTTCAACGAGTAATATGCTTAATGGTTTCTTCCCGGGTAATATACACTATAGAAAATGATTTCCGATGTGAGGTCGCGCCAACTGACAGAGTTATTTCACATCGATTATAAGCAACTAAGTATATCCTGTTCTCACAATTATATTACAGTTAAACAATGCAGCTAAGCAGGTTGGGAAGGTCGTTAAACAATAAACAGCTTTGGTATTAATATAACTCATCTATAAAGAGTATTCACTTTTCAAAAGTATAAAAACAAGGTCAGTTTGGTGTTGTTGGATTTGTTTTTGCATTTAGCTGGTGTAGTCGATAGATAGTCGGATGTGCTCTAAAGGCAAAGCACTTAGCTTTACCAAGGGTGAAGTAACGTCTCAATCATATTTAACACACTGCAATAGCTAGGGTAACCCGACGGTGGACATGAAGTAATCTGATTATTGTCCATGTGACATATGTCTCGCGTTTTCCATTCACGGAGATAACACATAATTGTTCCATTCATTTTAACCCCATATTTGCAGATGAACAAGTTGATTCTCGTGGCTGTTTTGATTGGTTTGTTGATGATTACGAACGAAAGTGTGGATGCTCTTCGTCGTCGCACCGATTTTAGTAAGTACCATTTCCAGTTTTGTTTCATTTTATTGAAAATTCTTTTACAATAGGAAGTTAGCCGGTCACCCGTTTATTTATCGAAACAAGTTGTCCAATAATATTTAATTTTTTTTTTTGTATTATTAAAATGAATTGCCTTTTTGCTGTGTGCTACATCGATTGGTTTTCTTTTATATACAAAAATATAACACTTTATTCATTTATTCACAGACGAAAGACCACAACAAGGTTGGTGATGGTTGAATCATTTACATTTTTATACGTTAAAAAAATAATCATAAATTTCTGATTTTAGAATCCGATGGCGATTTGAAGAAGATAGTTATGGATGAAGATATATCCACTCTTCAAGGTAAACAAACGCACCATTCAAGTTACTGTAGTATAGAACTTATTAGTAGGCTAGTTATAGTATATTGTACGTCGGGTTTTCCAGACAGTTTTTTTTATTTTTTTAATCGGTTTGTTATTGTTTTAGATCAGTTTCGAACTCATAACGACTTCGTTGCTAAGACCGTTTTTTTTTATGTAAGTCGGTATCTGTATTTATTGCGTTAACCATTCGGTCACACGATCGTACAGGTTTTCCAGACATTATAGTATTGGAACCACTAATGGAACAAACTAGCGTACGCTACTAGCTAAACCAGCGTCAAAAACAAAAAAAAAACTATCGCACGCCATTTAAGGTATTACGTTTTCACTAAGATGTTTATTTCAGATGTTGAAGAAATATTGGATCAACAGTGATCAAATAACATCTGCGAAGGTTTGTAAATTATGTTTCAAGCATCTACAAAACCTTTTCGTCGCAATGAAATATTGTTCCTTTCTACTTAACGATTCAAAAGGGCATAGTTTGAACTTCTGGTTATTAACTGATTTAAAGTGACTCAATCACAAATAAAGACTTGGGAGCAATGTTACAAACCTATTGTTTTTATTTAACTTTATATGGAGAAGGAATTTTCATTCGGGTTTAAGCTTCGCCACATTGCTCCAACTCCACCCAGGCAGGCCATGTACAAGTGTCCAACTGCCCCCTCCTATCCTACCTGTGATAGAAATAAACAGCATCCCTATATGTGCTTTGTAATAGAATACATGGATTTAAACAATATTTTGTTTACAGGCAAGGAACAGATAAGGAAAATTGAAATTCTTCCTTGAAATCGCATTCGCAATAAAATCAAAAATTATCATTTTGTGTTAAAATGTTGATTGGTCTTTATAATCAGGCGCGAACAACAATATATAACGCCGCCGTATATAGAACCCACATATTCGTTTTTACGAGACATGTAATAAAAAGGTAAATAGCGTCCCGAACAGCATTTAATCGGTAGTGCTTTTAGCCGAAACGTTGTAAGTTCGAAACTGAAAAAACTTCCAAATATAGCTCTTCTAATCCGACGATTAGTGTGTTAAGGTTTTTATTAGCAAGGTAATCTTACGTTTGCCTGTTCGATATAATTTTTCCACGTTTCCCCTATTACGGGGATGAAATATTAATATATTATAGTACATAAAATGTTAAAGAAATAGGTTGCAAGCGCAAAAGGGGGTTTGCGAAGCGGAATAGTTAAAACCATTAAGCTTTTTCGAAAGCTGTGCACTGTGATGTGGCCAAATGGTTAACGCGACCGATACATATACCGACTTACAATACAAAAACGGTCCGAGTAACGTGCCCATCATGGATTCGAAACTTAGCTATGTTAAAAAAAATAAAATAAAATTTTGAAAACTGTTTTTTTTACAAAGATTTAAATTTGCCCTATTTATCATAATTGGATTAGCCAAACACGAGTTATAAAAAAAAATTGTGCTAAACGCTTAAAAACCTTAAAGTTTCTTTTACATTTCTAAAAATCTTATGTAAAGCCACATTGTTAGCATAAGAAAACATAATAAACATAGATTTATTATATAAACTGTTTTAAATATTTATCAACATAAACTTTGTTTCAATCAAATGTGTAGGCCTAACAGGTTATTGCATACAATTATGACCAAAACAATTGTGTAGAATGTATACCAGCTGCTTGTGAACAGTAATAAATTAGTTGTTTTAAATAATAAAATTGTTAACCTTGTTAAATAAAGCTTATCTGCATAACTGCCAGCAGTATTTATATCGGTTCATGCTAAAAACCAAAATGCGGAATTATATAAAAAAAACATGATTATGTGCTTTTTTTGACTTTCTTGAAACACAATTTGTATGCTATGTGTTTATGCAAGCAAGGTCCCTATTCACATTTGGTGTATTTTATATACCGAGTAGACTCTGTAGTTTGTTTCTGCAAGTAGAAACGCATGGGTCCCTAAGCTAACACGATCTTGTTATTCATGTTCATTACACAATATATGACATTGTCAAATATGTGCACTGCACGTCAGGTTCATGTCATCCAATATTCCAGAAAGTTTTAACCAGACTGCAATAGTTTAGTTTCTGCAAGCATAAAAGCAGGCCTATACCGACATAATCGGCTGCTAGCGAAATCGTTCCAAGAAGACTACAAGGAACAAAGGAATCTCTAAATGACGAAGGACGATCTAAATTCACGATGCGATCAACGAAACTTCTAAATTTAACGTGCGGAGATAATCCATTGTATCGAGCGCAAAAATAATCTATTAAGTGTGTTTTAGATATTTTTCGTCCCACTTTTTTCCTTGTGCCAAATCACATATAAAAGACCTCAATTCATCAGAGAAAAATAGACAGAGATGTCTAGGCTTATACAGCACTGTGTTTCCAAATCCACAGTCTGTATAGCCTAGGCTCTTGTGGCCTCGAGGGCGGGAATACGCTTAACGTACAGGGTTGCCATTTGGCCTTTTTCACGGCCAAATTTCAGAAATTTGGCCGTACCAAAATCGTCCCGGCCGCAAAAAAAATAGTTTGGCCGTGCGGAAAAATCTGGCCGAATTTGGCCGTATACGCATATTGTCAAGTTTTTGGCCGAAGTGTCATATTATTTTTACGCTACAGTAGAAATAAAGGAAAAAGAGAGACAGTATATGGAAATAAATTAATATCAACTGTCTCATTTCCAAATCACAAAGCTGATTATGACGTTTTAAAATAAAATAATAACTGTAGGTATTCCTATATAGTGTATGAACGGGTTCGACAAATCTGGAGGAAATCAAAATTATACAATTTTTCAACAAATAAAGAGATAAATAGCCCAATTGGCTAAATTAAATAGGTTATTTTGCAATTTATACAAATTGGCCGAATTTTGGCCGTAAAGCAAAAACAGTTTGGCCGTAAAGCGTACTTTCCGTCTGGCAACCCTGTTAACGTACCCTACAGCCCGTCCCACTTATAAATCTAAGTAGCCGGTTATGCTTATATGTATTATTGTAATTGTACAGTTGCGTTATCGGAGTCAAACAAATATTAATAATAAAGCTTAAACTGCTACCCGTCTACCTTGTAAAGTCTAATTAGTTATTATATTAAATAAGCAGCCGCTACACATGGTTCCCATAGTTATCAAACCAAAATTCTTTTAAATCTGTAGGTATGGGCCCCATTTGGAAAAATGGGACACATATTGTTTTTGCACGTTTTTTTCGTCTAAGGTTTGACTGCCATAATGTGGTTAAACACGTGGTTGACACTCTCTAGTTTTAACTCTGATATTGTTCACACAGATTTCTATGGTTCTTTTTTCTTTCTATGACGGCATTCTCTCACGACTTTATAAAAAAGTCCCTTCCTCCGAAATGTGTTGATCTGATTGCAAGAAAACTAAACAAAAATAAAAAAAATTGTTAGCAGTTTGCGGACAAGAAATTGTTTTTTTTTTATATTTGAGTATTCTGTTTTTATTATCCTATAAGACAGTTGAATGAATTGCATATATTTAGATTTGATACCTTTTTTTAGCTTCCATATCAGTGTTTGAGAACAGAGCAAGTGTTGTTACATCCTGGCAGCAATAATTTTAGAAAATCTCATTTCTCGTTATCCTGTTACTCGTTTTTACCATTTTTAGCCAAACGTTTTCACTTGCTGATTAAAAGTCTTAAGAAAATTACTAGCATTTTCTATACTCACTTATTCGTCATGGTAAAACTTGAAATCAAAGCTACTCAGACTTGTATTTGTACATCATGTATAACATATAAGAAAAAACAGTTGTTCAAGAATAAATTATTAACATCAATTTTATTTAGCATTTGTGTTCTTTCCTGTAATCTGTTGCACGCACCTTTAGTAGACTTAGTCTTTTGCATATAATAATTATCTTACTCATTTTGGTATGAGGTTCTAAGTTGATAGACATATAGTTAAACACACAGACATAACATAGCATGTTCTGCCTTGGAGACTTTGCTGCTGCTGAAGAATGTGTCGGAAAAGAGGAAACTTCTTTGGAGAAGATGACACAAACCGTGCACATAACACTACCAGCAGGATACTTTGGAAAAATAAAGTCATCAATAGCACTGGTTCTCAACAATAAGCTACAATTGTATTGTACACAGTAAGTACATGTCTTGTTGAATTCTAACAAATTAGCTGATTAACAGACAGTGATTAGATCATTGTTGCCCCATTAATATATCATCATCCGTAACCTGATTCTGAAAATTAGGTACTCTGAAGATTGCTTATATAATAACCCCCTTTTTCCAATCCTTGGTAAACATGAATATTGTACAAAATATGCTCCTTTATTCCCTTTATTATAGGATAGGATATTCATGTTTTTCCCAGTGAATGGGAAAACCATGGGGGTTAACACACGGCCAATCGTCAGATCACCTCGCGCCCATCGTCGGGTTACCGGAGGTTTTGCAGTGTGTTGTGTATGATTCACACATTCCTTTAATTTGATAGAACCCATTAATCCGCTGGGTTCAGGCAATGTCGGTTAAGTGCCTTGCCCAAGGACACAACCGACTAGCTAGCGACCAGTTTCGCACCTTCAACCTTTCGATAGAAAGGCGACGCACTTAACCGCCAGACTAACCCACCGGACTATTATGTACCAAGTAACAAGTTGTTTATTTTTTACAGAATGGAAGGAATGCCAGTGGCCTTTAATAGACAACGTGTGAAATTGTTATCACCTTATGGCAAGATAATTGCAGCACAATCTTGCATTCACTTTGATGTAGAAACAGACTACATCGTGTTTAAACCAAAAGTGAATGATACCTTGCAGGTGAATGCAATATACATATTCCCTCCAATATAGAAAAACTTAGAAGAAAACTAAAATGAGGGAAAGCGGAAAGGAGGGAAACCGCACATTAAAATCAAGATTACGACATTAGAGTTAGTTTTAACATGGGGTTGGAGTTAGAGTTAGTTTTTTAAAAAAGGGTTGGAGTTAGGGTTGGTGTTGGGGTTGAGATTAATGTTTAGGGCAGGTTTTAAATTAGTTTTCGTTATTTAAGTGAGCAGTTTCCCTTCTTCCCTCTTTCTCTTCTTTTAGTGTTGCACAAAACTTGCTAAAACTGCTAAACTAAAAATTGCTGCTGTAAAGAGATAGGTAAATAAACAAATGCCAAGATGAATTCAAACAGTTAAAAATATTCTATTTTAATCAAGTTATAAATATTTTATCGTTTCACTAACCAGCGTTTCCAGCCAACCTGAAAAGCATGGAAAATGTTTGCATAACCATCATACAACCTAAAAAATTAAGGTTTTGTTGAAGTCATGCTTTTTAGGCTGGCTGTCCTGTACAGCTAATACCAGTACAGCGATTTACCTAAATGTAATATAAACTTAACATTGCTAATTTTATCCATGGTTTTAGTAACCTTTGTCATTTGTTATATTGGGTACTGATAACAGTTATTTAGACAGCTAATTTCTAGTCATCAAAATCTCAACATATAACATTTTCAAAGAATCACCCTTTATTTTACCCAGAGCTAAAACTAAATTTATTAAATTAAAATTAAACAACTTCGTTTCAATTTAAGCATGTTGTTCAGAAAACGGTATTGTAAGACATTTATTGTGGGATGCAATAAGTCAAAAACACAAAGCCCAAGCACACTTAACATAGCCTAAGTGTAGACAGGAATGTTAAAAGTGTCTTGTATTTTCCTAAATAACACTCACTGCAATAGCTTCAACCCTCTATGTGGACATATTATGATATCAAATATTGCTTTCCCACTCCAGGATATTTAAACATAATTTACATTCTTAGGTTATATATTAATAATATGCACTTTTTCAACATTTTTGGGCTGATTATACTGCAGTGTGTGACATGCACTGTCTTAATTTGTTCTGTGTTCTAGGGTGTTGTGAACAAGCATTTGCGCAATACGTCGATGGTCGGGTGCCTTGTGCATGGCGTGTTCTATGTTGGAGTCAATCTCAACGGGTAAGTTTGTTGCATGTCAATTTCAATTTACCTGTTATGTTTATTTACATTTTATGGAATGTGCTTATTTGACCGTTTTCCACTGACTGACGTATAACCTTTTTATTACACACATGGAGCGTCCGAATACTGAAGTCTATAATACTTACAGAAGCATCATATTGTGAGATTGTTATAATACCAGATATAAACAGTTGTTACGTCATACAAACTACAGTTGCGAGCCATGTTTACTTGCATGAGCTTCCACACGCAAGTGAATTCTTACCTGCATGCAATTTGATGGATTTTTGGCCCTGTGCATGTAATGTACGTAAAGAATAAAACTTTATATATTTGTAGTTATGTAAACAAACCATAAAGTGAATAATTTAATGATTTATACCAATAGCCTCGCTAATATTCTGACTAGATAATAAATGCATACTAATTCTGTGTATAAATTCCACCAGTTCTAAAAGACTAAACTACCCAGCGTCTGTGGAAAAAAATGCGGTTGTCAATAACAATAACAGCGCGGTTGTCAATAACAATAATATTATGCTGGTCTTTTAATCCTAGTCAGTTTATAAAGGGCAAAAATGGGTTTAATTTTAAAAAATACCAAAGCATAATTGATACAAGTTTATATATTTTAAGCCATTTAAACAATGGCATATTTTTAGAAACATTTCCATGCAACCATAAAATTAAAGGGTATTGGCCGAGTGAGGTGTAATTTGGTGGTACATGCAAAAGGTCAAACCACAAATTTATCGCAAGCACACTTAATAGCCCATGTGTAGACAGGGTTGAAATGTTAAAAGTAGCAACATCTTGCAGCATTCATCAGCCTGGTATTGGAGATGAGATTCTTCTTACTGTGACAAAGATAGAGCATGATGGGCATGGCTATTTAGCAATAACTGGTAAAATGGAAAAGTAAGTACATTTTAAAATTAGATACATTTGATGTATGGATGAATGTGTCATTTATATGTGGTGGTTGGAAAATGTGTAATTTTTATACTTTGTTTTATATGATGGAGATCAATTCATTAATACACATGGTTCGGTGATATCTGCAAAGGGACTTGCCCACAGACCCAACGGACTAGCTAGTGATCAGTTTAAATCCTGAAACTTTTTGTTTTGACCACTTTCATCTTTTTGGGTTTTTTGGGTTAAATCCTGTAAGTTTGTGTTAAAATCCACTTAAAGTTTGTGGGTGGAAGGATAACCTACCAAACTATTTAATCAAACATTTATTCATCAAACAAGCGTAGTGGATAGCTAGTAGCGTTTAAGTTCGAATAAGATTGCTCTTTACATTTATATGGAAGTTTCTCTTTTTTAGCTAGTGGAACCTATAAAAAATGATGGAAGTATACATTGCCTGGATTAAAACTGAAAAAAACGTCTGGATAAATATCAAACCAAAACCTGTGTGTCTAAACTATGTTATTATATTGCGAATCAATATTGGTATATTCCAGATTACTGAGGGTAAACCCTGTGGAAAAAAGAAAGGAAATTGATTCTGGAATTGATGATGAGGAAACTGGGAGTCACTTACCATCCTCTCCCGATCATATTATCCCACCGTCAGTGTTGAATATTCATATGTGTGATATATCTTATAGAATTAACAGAAATTATTAAACTGGGTAGGAGGATAGGATATTCATGTTTATCCCCGTGAATGAAAAACCAAAGGGGTTAACACACTGGCAATTGTCAGATCACCTCGCGCCCACCGTCGGGTTACCGGAGCTATTGCAGTGTGTTGTGTATGATTCACATGTTCCTTTAATTTGGTAGAACCCACTTATCCGCTGGGTTTAGGCAATGTACGTTAAGTGCCCTTCTCAAGGACACAACCGACTAGCTAGCGACCAGTTTCAACCTACAATCCTTCAGCTGAAAGGCTACGCACTTAACCTATAGACTAATGTGTCGGACTAAATTTCAAGCTGATACAGCTTGTTGAGTAGTTTGTGATCTTCATATCATATACCACTAAGAACTTCAGAAAAATGTTATTTCTTTTCATTTTTTTTATGATTACGGAAGTTTAGTTCAAAATGCAAAGGTTTATGTGCTTCTTTTTTGCCAGAAAAAAAAATTTCTCACTCACTTACAACCCCTTTAATGATTAATTTCTTATTTCTTTTAAGCTATTGTAGTGGTAATGATATTAAGTAGCTGAAAGTGCTGTTTTATAGCATTTCCTAAAAAGTAAACATCAAAATATAATGTTTTCATTCTTTTTTTTCAGATCGCAACCTGACCCAGCTCCAATCGAAGACATAGTTGACAAACCAAAGAAGAAAAAATCAAAGGAGAAGAAACTTAAGAAAAAAGAAAAAAAAGAGAAAAAGAAAGCAAAAAAAGAAGAGAAAAGACTAAAAAAAGAAAAAAAATCTGGAAATCATCAGGAAATTGAACCATGGCCGACGGCTGCCTCAGAAGCACGTTGCATTGATTCAAAAGGTTCTGTTAAACAAAGCGACTTAAATGATCCTTTGCCAGTTGATGTGAACAATCCAGTTGACTATTCTTCTATTGATGAAGCAATAGACAATGTTATCAGTGAGGTTAGGGAAAACGTGCAAGCTTCAGAGAAAATGTTACCGTCAGACGAAGTTATGGACAATGTTTCAGATGAAGTGAGGACAAGTGTTCAAACAAATGATCAAGTGACTCCAGAAGTTTTAAACAGTGAATCTGAAAAGTCGCCGAATAACAGGAATTTACCTTTAACACAAATTGCAACTTCTGAAAATGTGGAAAAGACAATTATTTCAGAGGAATACTCATCTGTTGATGAAGCCATTGACAGTGTGCTAGCATCATATGATGTACATGTCAAATCTGAAAAGCAATCTGCTGAAGAAGTAACATTAGTTCCCGACCTGTTTAAAACAACGGAGTCTCCATTAAGTACAATGGTTGTAAGTGACAAAACAATGGTAACTGCTGATTCTTTGGAAGAAATTACATCAACAGATCATGTTAAAGTAAGTAGTCCGAAACCTGCAAAGAAAACCTCGAAAAAGAGAAAATTAAACAATCCTTCAAATGAAATGTTGGGAACCAAATCTCCTAAAAAAGCCAAAATCGAGGTTAATTCTGAACCTAAATCCGAAAAGGACATTGCAATGGCATACCTTGCCAAAATGGGCATCAAAGTGGACCTTGAAAATCAAATTGTGATTGATTCAGAAACTCCTAAAAAACGTAAGAAAAAGAAATCTAAAAAATCCAAACACGTTGAGCCAATTTAAATTAATGTCTCGCACAAAGTGTTTAAATACCAACGGTTAATCCGAATTTTAATAAAATGTCGCCATTTGCATCTACTGTAGTTCTTTTTCACACGTTCCTTCAATTTAGTAGAACCCATTAATCCGCTGGGTTCAGACAATGTCTGGTAAGTACCTTGCCCAAGGACACAACTGATTAGTTAGCGACCAGTTTCGCACCTGCAACTTTTCGATTGAAAGGAGTTTTAACCGGTTAGGTCAAACCTTTATTTTCTTTCTTTTTTTTAAACAAATCAACCTTTTTGTTGCAGTGTGTTGTGGAAATATTTTTTGTGATCCATTCGAATCTGCTAAACCAGGAGTTTTCCCCATGACTAACCCCACAGAAAGTGGGTAAAGATTAAATAGAACTGGGTTAGTGCACCCACAGAGTTTTGAAAACAAAGAACTGGCGGAACACCTTTACCTGAAGTTCGACCACTGTGGTTGGCCATCCATGTCATAATTAGGTAAAATCAGCAAGCTGCTAACCGGGTGGTAAATACGGGAAAACCAAGGGGGTTAACACACGGGCAATCGTCAGATAACCGCGCGCCCACCGTCGGGTTACCGGAGCTATTGCAGTGTGTTGTGTATGATTCACATGTTCCTTTAATTAAGTAGAACCCATTAATCCGCTAGGTTCAGGCAATGTCTGTTAAGTGGCTTGCCCAAAGACACAACCAACTAGCTAGTAACCAGTTTCATACCTGAAACCTTTCGGCTGGAAGGCGACGCACTTAACCACCAGACTAATCTGTTTGAACAGAATGTTTCAATGGATTTAAATGAAGTATACAATGTGCTGTGATAACACTAGGGGCAACGCTAAAGGAAAGAAGGGAAACTGTTCACCAAAACAATGGAAATTAATTTTAATCCTTCCCTAAACCCTAATCTTAACCCCAGAACCAACTTTACCACTCACCCCTATGTTTAAAACTAACTCTAATGTCATAATATTTATTACAGCACTTGTGCAGTTTCCCTAATTCCCGCTTTTCTTCCTTTTAGTTTTCCCCTAACTCCAGCAATCAAACTCTCACTGTAACATAATCGAGTTTTATGTTTTGTTTGACGGTTGTTGTCTCACACAGAAGAATAAAACTTGTGTTGTATTGTTCCACAAGTCCACCATCATGACGAATTCACAAAATTTGTTCAAATAATTCATTTCTACACATCACAAATCTCTGGGACATCGAATATTCAGTTTAAAAGCTTCAGTTTTAAAAATCTCATTAAATATACAATCTCGATAAGCTAAAATAATGCATTGCATGTTAAAAAGTGAGAGAGCAGCAAACAAATTTTAAAAATTAAAAAAAAAGTACCAATTATCAGATCTTATCATTCATTATAAATCAGTGTGAAATTGTCATATCTTGTTGGTTAACTAAAATTTATGTCATTCACTATATCATTGGAACCTTACGATACAAAGTGACTCATAACCATACTTTCATTCCTGTTACACACGGTCGTCTTTTTTACAGTGTTCAATACTGAAAAACAAACCTATGCAAAAAACATACTGTTTTGGTAAAAATATAGTAATTATGCATTGTTTTAGTTAGAAAACACATTTATATCCGGAAAAAACGCCCTAATTGAGTAAGCTCACTACTCGTTAACATGAAAAATGGGAATGAATTCGTAAATTGTTTTTAAATGAATTTGCTTGGTTCGTTTCAAGAACATTCATCTTCAGGTAACGCCACCATCATAACTTTTTGCAAAAAAATATTCAAATTTCCTGTAAGATAAATAAAATGAATGTTTAATTTCTAATATCTGTGGATTCCACGTGCTCATGAATTTTTTTTTCATAAGCCTAAAAATGGTCACAATAAACAACTATAAAATAGAAGTGGAAAAAGCAACTAAACTCCACATAGTTCATTCGTAATTACATACTAGATCTTGGTGATGTTGCTTTACTTTATTTAATACTTTTATGAGTTTTTGTGCTTCAGGTTAATTCGGATAGATTAGGATAATATTTGTCTGACCGATTAGTCTTATGATTTAGTGCAACGCCCCAGAAAGGTTAAAGATTCGAAACTGGCGGCTAGCTAGTATGTTGTGTCCTTAGTCAAGGCAATTAACGGACATTGCCTGATCCCACCGGATTAATGGGTTTTACCAAATTGAAGAAACGTGTAAATCATACACAACACTGCAATAGCTCTGATAAACCGACGGTGGGCGCGAGGTAATCTGACGATTGCCCGTGTGTTAACCCCTTAGTTTTCCCATCCACAGGGATAAACATGAATATCCTATCTACCTATTTATCATGAGGACTTTTTGATACTTATCATGACAGTGGGTACAGCAAAATTGGGTAAAACATTTAAAATCACTGCATATAAGGTTGAATTGGCAAAGCTACGAAAGTGTGTTTATTAAAAACTTTCCATAATGTAATTCAGGGTGAGCTTTATATAGAGAAATTATTTATACTTAAAACAAGGTTAAACAATTTTAATTCCACTTACGTATAGTTTGGCTTTTGACTTTAAAATGTACGAATGGGAAGTAAAAGACGAGTCCAAACAACATAGTGAGCACAGCTACTAAATACTGGATTTCTGGGTTATCAACAATCGGGGCCACAACCAAGCAAAGTGCTGAAGCCGAAAATATAATTGGAACAAAAATAGGAACCTGAAAATAAAATAATTTTTTTTAAATCTAAAAGTGGATACTTTTTAATTATTTAAATCGTGGATATTTTTAAAGGGTGGGTAAAATAGTCTTTTAAATCAAACACAATAGTTAAAATTATCTTTATGTGTGTTTGAATCTGCTGGATAAAGAAGTATTGCATTAATTGGGGCTTCTGGTGGTGCTAGGTGGTTCTTAGAAATTTTAGTCCGGCCGGTTAGTCTGGTGGTTTAGTGTGACGCCTTTCAACCGAAAGGTTGCACATTCCAAACTGGTCCCAAGCTAGTCGGTTGTGTCTTTAGGCCAGTCACTTAACGGGAATTGCCTAACCCCAGTAGATTAATGGGTTCTACCAAATTGAAGGAACGTGTCTATCATATTCAACACACTGCAATAGCTCCGGTAACCCAAGGGTCAGTGCGAGGTGATCTGACGATTGCCCGTGTGTTAACCCCCATGGTTTTACCATTCACGGGATAAATATAAAATCCCATCCTATCCTATTGGGGATCCAAGTAAAACAGGCAATAAAGTACCGTCATAAACAATGTTTTGAAAATATCTTAAATTGACTGTACCTTTACAGGTCTATGCCGGTCCGGCATTTTGTATCTAAAGTACAACACGGTAATAGAGGTAGCGAAATAGAACGCCCACGTAGCAAAGCTATAATAGTTGACAAGACTGTCAAAATCATTTGGAATTACCATCAACAATGCAATTAAACCCTGCAAAAATGAACAACATTTTGGTATTTTTGTACTGATATAATCAAAGTTTTTACTGAAAAAAATTTAAATAAAACTAAAACAAAAGAATTATGTTAAAGATACAGGTGCCAGTGTTGAAATTAATATATGGTATAGAAAAGTCAGTCTCTATATATTGAGTGTCAAATCGCAAAATGGTACTGTAATCACGGTGGACATGTGGCATTTTAAAGAATGATCATTAGCAGAGGTATAGGATAGTAGGATAGGATATACATGTTTATCCCTATGCAATAAACTTAACTAACATTAAGCACAACTGCAGGAGCAGGGGTGTATCTTTGTACGTGGATCATTGCCAACACTTGGTTGAAGTGACCTTCCCGGGCAGCAGCGTATGAAATGCGGCCGGCAGTAAAACAGGATCCAATACAAGTCCCGAACACTGAGGCAGCTACCGATAGTGGGATGATCCAAACCATGAACCCCAATACAACGGAACCAAAACTCTGGAAAACAAAATGGACGGATTTAGTGGAAATGGTTAGGGAATGTTGGGTTGCAACTACTCTTCTTCAGGGATCTATATCATTTGGTCTTAATTAAATTTTGTTTGCTTATTATTGTTCTTTTGCTTAGGTTTGGCAGCCGCGTCCGCTATATTTATTGAAATATGTCCTTTTTTTATTGACATGTTTTAAGGACTGTACGTTTTGCCGTCTTTTCCTGTTCCTGTGCCATGATTTTATTCATTTGCCATTTTTTAATACTGGGGCAAAAAATGAATTTAACTAATCTAAAACAGAGCTACAGCAAATTTAAAAACTAAAATAAGTTTTTTTTAATGTGCCTGTTTCCAGAACCATCTGCAAAATTACTGAAATAAGCTTTAAGTGCTTAATACAAACAACATTAAGATAATTTAAAAAAATCAGATGTGGATTTTTTTCAAGATGTATTTTTTTCATGTGTTTTTTTACTAAAGGCATACGAATTTGATAGAGGGTTGTACGTATTGTATGCAAATTAAGCAAGATTCAGAATTTTTTTTGATTCACTGTTATTCCAATATCCTATCTTACTATGCTATCTTAATCGAAATGTATTGGTCAGATATAAATACTTACTGAAGCTACTGCCGGCGATTGTAAGAGATTATCCAATGACAGCACAGTGAAATAAGAGACATTGGTGAGCAGGTAAAGACCTGTTACTATGAACAAAGATGCAATTAATGCGCGTGGCAGTGTCTTGTAGGGGTTCTGGGGAAATGTTAGGATAATATTAACTGAACATGAGATAACTGTGTGAAAAAAATAAGTGCCCAAATTTTGTCTGAAAATAACAGGGTATTTCACAACTTTTGGATTATAAAATTTTGCTATGACGATACAATACACAATAAGTTCTTATGGTGAAACATTAGTGACTTTCGTTTCTTTTGCATGATTAAACATTAAAATCTATCGAAAATTCTTATATTTGGAAAAAAAATATGAATAAAATAGATTGAAAATACATTTGTACATCCTTGAGAATAGATGTTTGTTATTATACAAATACCAAGCTTTGAATGCGAAAAACTTGCATGATTTTACTGGCAATTTTGTAAAGTACCTTGCAAAAACCACATAAAAATACAAATCAAGCTTGAGAAACTTCCATAAAACGTGCTGGATATGACTGTTAACTGCCAAACTCTACAACAAATATACATATGCATGTAATACCTTCAATTCCTCTACCACATAGTTGAGCTGGTTCCAACCATCAAAAGCCCATAATCCTTGGTAAAAAGCCATCGTAATTTCCCTAATTCCAGGGGTTGGGCCTTCAAATGAATTCTGAAAATTTTCGGTGTATCCTGAAGAATGGAAATTAGTTTAAGTTTGAAGTTTACATCAGTATGATTTTGACAGTATGACTTTCAGTCAGTTAGCTAATTTGTAATATATTTGATCGTTACTCAAATTGTGGAGATTGAAATCAGAATGAAATAAAATTTTAAGTCATTTTGTTGTAAAAACACATAATTTATTACAGGTGTGACTCCATCATTCCAGTGTGTGTTTCTTCTGATTGTTTATTTCACCAGTAAAACTCGGTTCATTTTTATCCCCGTGTGTAACCCCCTTGGTTTTCCATTCACGGGATAACATGAATATCCTCCTATCCTCTGTTTCTTTTGTGATTACTAAATTACTTAGTATTGTATTACAGCGCCAAACTTATTAGTTTGTTTAAACTCTATTAATAAAATAGAAATTTATTGCACAGTTGTCGGCTAGAATATTTAGAAAACCACAAGATTAACATATTAAACAAAAACCATAACAATGTTCTAATCATATCCAACAAACTGACATTTTCCAGTAAAATAATGGTGGGTACATGGAAACCTGATAATTGCTTATGTCATATTTAATTACAAATGGAAAAAATGAATTAAAATTTTAAAAAATCACCTTGACAAAGCCTCACAATGCCAGCGATAATAATTATCACAAGACTTAAAATCTTTCCAACTCCAAAAAAGGTAACGACTTTTGTTGACAACTTGACACTAAAGCAGTTAATAAAAACAACAAGAAGAATTAATGAAGCAGCAACAAATTTTGTGGATAATTCTGGAACACTGTCGCAGTTACCTGAGGAAATAAACACAAAATTTAAAATTAAAACTAAATAAGATGGAAGCACAATATTAAATGCATTGTAGCTTGTGTATATTGGGATAGGTTACCCACGGCCTGTTACTTAATTTAGTATCAAAGAGATTTATAATATAGTTCAAAACAAACATTTAATAAAGTTATACTTTTTTTACTACTGAAAAAACTTATCAATAGGACTTAAATTTTTATAATAAATGATATAATGTAAGCAATCCAAATTTCATATTGTACAATAAATAGATTTTAAAGGAAAAAATTAACAAAAAATTGTGGAAAAATTATAGAATGAAACCAAGAATAAGTTTAAACTTTCGTTTTCCCATTTCTGGTATGCTAATGGGCTCTCGATACGTAACATAACAATGTATTTTAAAGAAAAATCTTTACCATAAGCTGGCGTGAGCGCATACTTGGCAAAAGTGAGTGAAAGTAGGCATAATGAGGAAGGCTTGAGGATAACTGCAGCCGTCCAAGCAAATAAATAAGCTGGAATGGGACCAAATGCCTCAAGTAGGATTGGGAACTCCCCTCCGGACTTTGGGATCATTGTCCCAAGTTCGGCATAACACAACGCACCGAACGTCGACAACAATCCACATGCGAACCATATCTGTAGGAAGTTTTTGACAATTTATAAACACATCAATATTTGTAAATCTACATATCTGAAGAAAGTTTTTAACAATTTATAAACACATCAATATTTGTAAATCTACATATCTGAAGAAAGTTTTTAACAATTTATAAACACATCAATATTTGTAAATCTACATATCTGAAGAAAGTTTTTAACAATTTATAAACACATCAATATTTGTAAATATACTTTTTGTGTCCAGCTTGCTACAAAGGTTACATAAAACAAAAGTACCGGTACCAGCAACCAAATGTAATAAACAACAACGAATCTTTTTTGTTTTTTTTCAATTTTAATTTATTTTTCTAATAATTACATACATTCGGCGATAATTAATTAACAAATAAACAAAACCAACAATAATTAAATCTGACCAAATGCAGTGATGAAAATAACTATTCCATACTTCTGCACTTAATGCCATGAAAGTGAAAGTTTGTTCACCACAACAATGATAGTTGGTACTGTTATTGTTACCTAACATCATAAATAAGTCGAACACCAGAAACAAAATGTATAGAATATAAAAGTAGGACAATATATGTACAGTAAAAAAAGGAAAACAAATTCTATATTTACCATATTTATAACTGAGATTGGTATTCTAATTCAACTTTCATTGTATTTGCATACTTTTTTTTATTAAAGTGACATCCAACCCTTTATTAGCCTACACACACTAATAAACATTCGTTTTCGATTTTCAAATGAAAACACAACCTGACGGCTATGTAACATTTGTACAATCCTTTACCACTTGATCTATTTTGATGTCTTGGTAAATAGGCTACCAATTAGCTATTTTCTTTCCCAATAACAACAATCTAATCTGGCCATTTAATTACTACATATTAAGCCATCAGCAAGACCTTTATTATAGATATCATTTTCTTAGGATAGGATAGGATATTCAGGTTTATCCCAGTGAATGGGAAAATCAAAGGGGTTAACACATGGGCAATCGTCAGATAATACAATGTTCCTTCAATTTAGTAGAACCAATTAATCCGCTGGGTTCAGGCAATGACCGTACAGTGCCTTGCCACGGACATAACCTACTAGCTAGCGACCAGTTCGAACCTGTAACCTTTCGGTTGAAAGGCATGGCACCAAACCACCAGACTAACCAGTTATTACAGGGTGCCTCTAAATACTACAGGACCGCTTGGATCGCTTGGATCACTTAGATTGCTATGGAAAGTAATTCTAACCTTATCATGGCTTTTGTAATTACGAAGAATAGTAAGCGATCCAAGCGCCCCAAGCGCTCCATGCGATTCAAGCGCTCCATGCGATCCAAGCGGTCCTGTAGTATTTGGAGGTACCGGTTCTTACATACACATATATAACAATTAACTTTAGCTTACCAATAATCCAGCACCAACTGATCCAGCATTTTGGAACACCCCTTTGGGCGAGATAAATATCCCAGAGCCGATAATTGTTCCAACAATTAGACTGATGCCTCCGATCAGACCAACTTGACGTTTCAATTTCACTTCATTTTTATCTGTGGAAAAAAATGGAGATTTGTTTCTTTGGAATAAAGTAAGTTTCATTATGAAATTGCCGACACATGACATTAAGCAAGGAAACAAGATGTGTTTGTCCACATATTTGCAAAGTATGGATAACGAATTAAGCCGATACCACATCGTGCTATGTGACATTATCGCCAAAAAATTAGTCTGTGAGGATGCTTTGCAATCATGTTGTTACTACACTTGAATCTTATTATTTTGTCAATTTTATTCTCAAGTAATTTTTTTTTGTTAATGTAGCCTACACAACTTAATTATGTATGGTAATGTATGAACCGCATTTAATAAAGTTTTGTTTTAATGTTTTTAATTACAGAGAAAAATCATTATAACGCATTTGGGTTTGGGGGGTAAACAGATGTGCACTGTTGCCCAACCACCAATTTTCACATAAGTACATCCTCAAAGCCAAATAGGAAATAATCATACATTTTTAAAACGATTTCTTACAATAATATAATTTCAAGAGCTATTAATGCATAATGTTTACCACATGGTTTTATATTTTGGACGTGGATTAAATACAATTTTTAGTTGTAAGTGAGAGAGTAAAAGCAACAATACCGACCGAAAGTATGAGTCATGTATGTTGTCGGGCAGACTAGATTAGGCGGCAAGTTTCACCATGGATTAGTCGTTCTGGACCAAGGTATTCAGATTGTGCTGCAACTCGTAAGTTTTTCTTCTCAGAATATTGTTCATAAGGTATTTTATTTTTTTAATGGGTTAAAATAAAGTTACACCTTTTCTAAATACTCGTAGTTAATTGTCTAACTGGCGAGAAAATGCCAAAAGCCGCGAAAAGGGGAGACAGCACTTTAATAGAGAGAAAGTGCAGGAGAAAACGGTATTATGGGAACGCTAATAGCGTTTTTTTACTATTATGGGAACCGAGAGAAGGCTAGAAACTAAAAATAAAATCAACTGCGGGAATGAGAGAAATGTGGTCACACCAATACTTTGCACGCGCAATTTAAAATGATAACACTCCCATGACAGCATAAATAGTTATTTTTGTGGTTTACTTTTGTTTAGGTAATATATAAATTTTAATATACTATCCTACAGCACATATGGTTCAAAATTAAAAGTCTTTC
>CH000075.1:359850-370503 GCA_000149265.1 Ciona savignyi | reverse complement strand
GATGAGATATTATTCTCGCTAAGTGACGGGACGAATTCGGTAAGCATGTGGTGTTTGGTTGTTATTCAGGTCGGTTGTGTTGCTGAATGGTTAACCCGACCAATACATATACAGGCTCTTATACAAAAACGGTCCTGGTGACGAGCCCATCATGGGTTCGAAACTTTGCTCAGTAAAAAAATGTTTGCTATTCAAGGCTGTTGTGTGGCTGAACGGTTAACGCGACCGGTTCATATACCAATTCTGTATGAAAAACGGTTTTAGGCACGAATTGATTATGGGTTCAAAACTTGAGTCGGTAAAAAAATATTTGCTATTCAGGGCGTTTTTATGGTCGTGTGGCAAACTGGTTAACACGACCGGTACATATGCCGAACTCTATACAAAAAAAACGGTCATAAGGACGAGCCCATCTTGGGTTCAAAACTTACCCAGGTAATGAAAGAAAGGTGTAGAACAAAGTCCGCCGCGTATGTTTGCAAATTGGTGTGAAAGTGGTTAAAGATAGTTATCACGTGGCAATATTTGGATGTCTGTATATTTGTGGTATGCATATATAGGATCCCAGCTATATATACCCTCCATGGGTATTCACAACTAAAATATGATTTTCATTTTTATAATTTTCTACGAGGTTAAGAAATTCTAGGATCGGTTAATAGCGCGAATTAACATACAACTGAAAACATAAAACAAACTTACCCAACAGACGAAATTTTCCCAATCCTTTATACAATAGACGCGGTCATAAAATTTAAGATACAGAATGCACGGCAATAGTTAAAACATTGGATATAAGAACTTGAAAAGAAAAAAAAATATAAATGGTAGACTCGGTCGCAAAACCTATTTATCACTTACCATTCTAGCGTTCGAAGCGGAATTTAAGCGGCGGAAATGGATTATGTATTGTGGGGTACGGTTGGATGGTTAAGGTTGATATGGTTTAGTGGGAAGGAACAATAGAGACAATATATCATTACTAAGCGGTCGGGCGGACGGCTGGGATTACGGTGGTTGATAATACGCAATCGATGTGGGGTTATCGGGGAGGAGATTTGCTAGTTTGAAATAGAAGATTTATGTTTATTTTTGTAAATGAAAAAACAATGGGGTTAACACACGAGCGATCGTCACCGCCGTCGGGTTAACGGAGCTATTGCATTATGTTGTGTATGGTTTACACGTTTCTTTAATTTAGTAGAACACATTAATCCGCTGAGTTCAGGCAACACAACTGACTAGCTAGCAACCAGATTCGAATATACAACCCTTTTGCTGAAAGGTAACACACTTACCCACCAAGCTAATCAGCCGTATTTTTTCTTCCGTTATTTTATTCAGCTCAGTAATATGTCGGTATAGAAAAAAGCGCAGTTTAAATTTAATATCCAAGAAAACAGAAATAAACTGCGAAATAAAACTCGTTTTTCCCGTCGTGGTTGCATGGAACGCTTCACTTAACGATCAAAACATTCGCCGCTGGGAAACTGTTTGTCGCGCAAATCAAACCAATTTCCGACCATAAATGTCAGGAGACTCGTTATAGAGACTAGCGCCCTTGTAATTCACCAATATATAAGATTTGGTCGGTTTATATGTTAGTTGGGCGACAACCAGCAACAATTCGTATTAAACAAAAACAAAAGCGTTATATTGCTTTTAATATTCAGAGTTTTGAATTAAATGTATTTAATTTTTTAAATAATCACGAAAATAAAATTTAAAAAATATCTTGTTTAATAATCCTGACCATTTGACCTTCACATTCGCCTTATCAGTATTCCGGCAATGATTGCGTTCCAGCCTCCACCTACAATAACATTCTAGTAAGTTCAAGTTCACAAAGTTTTCATTACGTCACCAGTTATACTGATTTCTTTGAAACGAAGAAGATTTCGAGTTATAGAATGTTTAGCAGACGACTCTGGCTACGTCGCCGCCGCTAAACAAACGAAAAAAGGCGAAATCGCGCTCCGATTCGCGACCAGTCGACGCGGACATTACTATTAAGCTGTGTCAACGCGATGGACCTGTTTGACCCAAGTAGGAATGGTTTCCCTTATTTCGTCACAGTCGCCTGTATGAGCTGCAGATATATAAGCAGACAGACGTAATATATTCCAGCAGATACGAAAATACAGTTCAGAAGTACAGTTTATAAATCAATGCATTTGAGTCTATTGTACCTTACAAAGTCTCAATTCAGTTCTTTTGTAATGTGTTTCAGCCGATTTTAAATGTCTTAAAGCAATATTGTTATAACAGTCGTTCTCAAACGCGTTTTATAATCCACGATTCGCTTCGAGTGCAACTATTTTAATTGTCGTATTGTCTACGTCATAATTGTACAGCGTTTCCGGGATTACCGAAAAATCGTTTTGCAGTAAAACTCCATCGAAGAAATCCAACCACGTTTCGGTTTATTTATCATTAGTAAATATGCTCCAGATTTAACAGCCGCTAATAGCTTTGTTATGGAATGTACCCCGGTAGTATAACCTGTCGTCGAGCGGTTTTATTAGTCTGACTGTATGCATCGGTGCATAAAATGTCGTCTGTGTTCGTTGCGATTAAGTTTGGGAAAAACTAAAAGGAGGAAAAGTGGGAAGGAGGGAAACTTCACACTAAAATGAATATTAAGGCATTAGAGTTAGTTTTAAACATGGGGTTGGAGTTATTTCTGGGGTTAAAATTAGTGCTTAGGGCAGGGTTTAAATTAATTTTCATAAGTTTAGTGTGCAGTTTTCCTCCTTCCCGATTTCCCTCCATTTAGCGTTTAAGTTTCCCACCGTCGCAGTTGAACCAATAGTTTACCGTTAAGTCCACAATACTAGCCGAGCAAATCCATAGTTGATATAACCCACAGTACACTCCGATAGTCTATTGTAGGAGCCTGTCAACTCAAATAGCTTCACTTCACGTTAGACACCTAATTTCCTGTGTACGCTTTCGCTTCACCGACCCAATTACCCTATATTTACTTAACCTCCGTTCGATTATAGTTTCGCTTATACCATCGAGTCGTATTAAGTTGTTTTCCAATCTTGTGCTTTGAAGTAAAGTGTGATTTACGTTGAGTTGTAGCGATAGCAATTTCGATCCGATTTATCGAATCTAAAAAAAATTCGCAAATTCCATAATTTCCCATCTGTTTATTTTACATTATTTCTATTCTCCGATTGCGATTTTCGTTGCATTATTTCGCGAATGTCAGAATTTTCTTTCAACTGACGTATTTTAACGACTGTTCGTTTTGCCGTGTTTTTCTGATCCTGTGTCGTGATTTGGTTCGTTTGCGATTATTTAATACTGGGCAAAAATAATTAAATTCAACTAATTTGCTTAAATCCACCCCGGAGGCTAGATGGTGTAAATTAAAACATCTACCCTATGCTGCAATATCCCAAGTAACCTGACCGCGTGTACGTGATATAATGACGGATACTCACGTTTTAACGCCCTCGTTTACCCCTCCACCCCCCAATTAATGAGACCCCCATTACCCCCCACTAGTAATTTGATACCCCACTTTGGATCAAAGCTATGAAACCCGACACGGACTTTTCAACTTGAACCAATAAATCAACGTTCAGACTAAACAATCGGGCTCTAAATGAAGCATAGCGGGCGAATGGGACAAAGCCTCGCTGTTTTAAAGTTGTTTATTTCCATGAGCGGATTAGATCATTCGTTGAGTGTTGAAAAGGTTGTGGGATCGAAACCAGTTGCTAGCTGGTCGGTTGTGTCCTTGCGCAAGAGAACTAGCGGGCGTTGTCTGGACACAGTGGATTAATTTCTTAAAAAGTAGTAATATCTCAATCATACACAACACACTGCAGTAGCTCTGGTAACGCGACGGTTGGCGCGAGGTGATCTGACGATTGCCCGTGTGTTAACCCCCTTGGTTTTCCCATTCATGGGGATAAACATGAATATCGTTTTCTGCCGTATAACATTAAAGATTATATGTCTAGAAAAAAATCTGGTTCATATTAACTCACTTAAAGAATTAGATTCGTTTTAACCGCCATAACCAACCGTCATTTCACCCTAATGCTCTAATGGATTCCGCATGGTGATAATTCAAGTTCATTCATTTACCCAGTGCATTACCACCTTTCATGCACTTATCACCTTCTATATATGCAACTTAGCATGTGGTCCATTACTTCGGTAAACTTAACCTCCATTTACTCTAATTACCGGGAAATGGTAGTAATAAAATGACGTTTTTTTACCGAGCCAAGTTTTGATGGGCTTCTCACTTGGACCGTTTTTGTACAGGTCGTTATATGTATCGGTCGCGCTAACCATTTGGCCACACGACCGTACAAAATATCTAAATTGGTCGAGCAGGATTAAATGCAAATTGTTTTCCGGGTCAGATTTCGAACCATCGCTTGGTTCGTTTTTTTATTACTTGCGGTATATGAATCGGTCGCGTTAATCATTTGGTCATGTTTTATATCTCTTAATTGGAAAACAAAGGGTTGCATCACACAGGTAATCATCAGATCACCGTCGCGCCCACCGTAAAATTTTAATAAACCGATTTAATCCAGTAGGTCCATGTCTGCTTAGTGTCTTGTCCAAGGACACAACCGACTAGCCATTTTATTATTAAAACCAAATTTACCCACACACACACGCAGCCCCAAACTTTATCAAACAAATTTCCCGTTTTGTTTCTTAATAATTAGTTTTACCTAAATTACCTAAAACTTAATTTTTTTCATACGTTCATTTAATAATTGATAATAATGGAAATGCGGTCGTATTGGCTCTACACCAAACCATGTTGAACTAAATCAGCTTTGCCCGTTCGTTAAGATTTATTTATTTTGCATTAGAGCTTAATTGTTTGCTTAACCACGCTAATACACCAGACCGTGTTGTTATAACCCGAGGTACGTGCGTCGTAATTGCCCAAACACGGTCCGGGGATTATTTGATGGATTAGTTTCAAGGCGAATTGACTGGATATGTTTGGCCTGTGGCCTGGAGTCTTATACCACCCAGCTGTGCCAGCTTAACCCAACACCTCGCGCTCCGTTCAGTTTGTCGGTATTAGCCGGGAAACAATGCAAATTTGACGAAGCGAAATGAAAATTATGAATTCGCCTGTAATGGATTTGAATAGCTTTTCGGGCGCATTAGAACGTGACTCTATGAAAGCTTATATTCGGGGTGGTCTAGTGCTGGCGTTGATACAAATTGTAAGGAGTCAAACATCTGGTGGAATCACGTTATTGCGCGGGGAAAAACTAAAAGGAGGGTAAGCGGGAAGGAGGGAAACTACAACACTAAAATGAAAATTAAGACATTAGAGTCAGTTTAAAACATGGAGTTGGTGTAAGGGTTAGTTCTGGGGTTAAGATTAGTGTTTAGGGGGGGGGGGTTTAACATAGTTTTCATAATTTTGGTGAGTAGTTTCGCTCCTTCCCCCTTTCCCTCCTTTTAGCGTTGCCCTTGCTGCGTTACGCGGTACCCCCCCCCCATTATGGACCCGAGCGATCGTGTAAAACTTTGATTCCCAATAACTTACAAAGATTAAAATAAATTTGAAATTTGGAGTTTTGTCCGTGCTTTTATTTTTATGTTGTAGTTAAAATGTTGCAGTTTATTTCGTGTTGTTGTTGGAGTCTTACTGTTTTTCGTGTTGTTTTTGTCCTGATAATTGATAAAATATCTGGCATTTTTCTGATAAATTCACCCAGCGTTATTTCTAACACATTTAATAAATAAAGCGCCGTAAATTATTAAGTTTTCGCTATAGAAATATTGATATAAATAACTTTCAATATGCATAATTTCATTTTAATCGGCTGACTATACCAACATTAGATGATGTTTTAAGGACTGTCGTTTTGCCGTCTTTTTTTTGTTTTAGAGGGCCCTTTTACGAGTTTTCATCGCGGAAAAAACTAAACTCCACACGACCCCCCAGTATAGATGTTCTGTCTCTTGTCACCCACTTCGCTTCTAGATTACATTCAAGTTGATTGTTGACGTATAGATAGCATTGATACGTCACAATACAATCGCTAACCCGATAAACGAACGCTTTTAACGCCGGCGGTTGTTTCTTCGGTGTAACCGATTTTTAACGATCAAAAATGCGATTTTACTTTCACTTTAACACGTTTATCTCAGATTTGTTTATTTTGTGTCACATATATTTGTGTTTTATTATATTTCTATTTTAATCATGTTCAGTTAGATCAGTTACAGATCTTTGAAATTTTACTGAATCTCCAAATAATGGAAGCATATTACAGATAGTAAAATGACAAAGAGTGTAAACTTGTCCGTTTTATTAAAGAACGTTGATTTATTATATTTGAAAACGGTATTGATTATTTTAGACATTTTAACAGTCGTGTTTTAACAATTGTTTTAATTTTTCCTGTTTCTGTATCATTTCTTTATATTGCAACGCGTTTTTTTTCCTCTTAAAATTTTAAACTTGTTTAAACGAATCGATCGTAAAGTGACAATTGTACAACTTTCAACAGTAAAACACGCCGAGTTAATACGCTCAACATCTGTAAAAAGAACCAGCCCCAACTCCCTACTTAAAATTGTGTTTATAATAAATAATTATCCTGTCGGTTGACACTAGATTTTTACCACCTCAAAGTGACATATACAACTTTGTTTTAACTTTGAATACAAAAACACACAAAAACAGTTCTTAGAAGAAAAAAGTTATAACCCGCAATATCTACAGAAGAACCTGTATATATCACTACCTGTGTTTATAATAAATAAATATCCTGTCTATTGGCAGTTGACACTTAATTGTTACCACCTCGTATAACCACTTTGAATCCTTCTTTGTTTATTCGCCAATCCATCAAACCGTTAAATTTTAATTTCGAGAACCTTCCAACCTCCCGCCCTATCATCCATCAGCGCTCACATGAATATTATACATCTGGTACCCGCTAGAATGCGTGGAATGTTATTTCTATTGCGTCTCATTATCGGGGAGTAAGAAGTTAATTCGGCTTTTCACCAGACTTTCGACACAACATGTTTAGATAAGTCCGCCTTCTGATTGTAAACTATATAGCTTAGCTCTATTGTGAGTACTAGTCAATACAGAATGTGTGGAAAGTCAAGATACATCTATTTTCTCCTGGTAAGTGAAGTTTGCGTTGAAAACACTTAGATTTTTTTTCGTTTTTGTATAAGAGTCGGTATATGTATCGGTTGCGTTAACCACCATTCGGCCACACGACCGTACAGTCACATATATTATAAGGAATTGGCAAATTATTTAAGTAAAATACGACGATTATAGTTTAGTTTATTGCGGTATAGGTTTACCCAACGCGTTTGTTTTTCGTTACTTTTTTATCAAGTATCGCTTTAAAGTGGTATATCACTTAACCACACCTTTTTTCAAAAGTAAACTTTAATTATTTTAATTTTAACACACTTTTATTGATAAAACAACTTTGATTTTAAAATTTTATCTATTTATATATATTTATACACTTTAGGTTTAAAAGCCATGTCAGACTATATCTATATTAAACAGTTCTTATCGAGACGTGTTTTAACGACTGTCGTTAAGCCGTGTTTTTCCTGTTTTCATTTTTTATGTTAGATCCTGCTGCGTGTTTTCATCTTGAAGGCAAAACTAAATGAACAACTTTTTGCTTTCTTTAATTCTGCAATAAATACATGTGCCATTTTTGAATGCGTTACTTTTAAAAAGCTGAAACGCGCCAAGCTAAACCAGGCATATCTACTTAGTATGGAATGCATCGTATAATAAATTCGCTTGCGGTGTTTTACATTGCGTTCTTTATAAGCTTTCCATGACCGCCGTATATTGAATACACAAATCTGTGTGTTATTAAATCAACATCGTATAGTTTTATTGCCAGTTAGTCTAATAGCGCTGCCTTTATTAAATAAACCAACCCTTTTTAATGTCCCTTAAAGAATTTCCCGGGTAAAAGTTTTGTTTAATTATTTTTTTCTCAGTATTAAATGACGGTAAATAAAACAAATCACAGAGAAAGACTGCAAAACGAACATTATTTAAACACATCAAAAGAGGAAAATAAATATAGCGGACGCGGCCGCCAAACCTAGACGAATAAACAATACTGTTGAAACAAAAATAAAAAAAACGATATAAAGCACTGAAGGAAAGCGTGCGGTAAAGTGCGACCAATACTGTAAGGTAGCCGGCTTTACGAGATTTATTTAACAACTCCCCTTGATAAAATTTGTTCATAATTCAACCCCATTGGTAAAATTTGGTCATAATTTAGCGGTATTGGTAAAATTTAGTCATAATTCGACCCCCTTGATAAAATTTGGTCATAATTTAGCTGTATTGGTAAAATTCGGTCACACTTTAGCTCCATTGGTAAAATTTGTTAATAATTCAATTCCCACAACAATATCTCCCCATTACATCTCTCGATATGCTTGGCCGACCCCATAAGCCGAACCCGAATGAAAAGCTATTGTGGAGTCGTGATATCTTTAATAACCACGGCGCCGTAGCTGCGGTCTGTCTATTGTGCTCTGTCCAACTGCGCCATAGGTGGTTTATTTTGTTACTCGGGCCCGATATATCAATTAAATTAACTGTCAACGCCTGGAAATTACGAACTTAAAATGGGATCGCTGAAAATAACTATGACGTATTTTTAATTCGCTGCAAAGTTATGATTGTGAAGTTAGTTTTATACGTTTGGCGATAAACGACAAGCGCAATGCGGCAAAAATACGTAACACGGCAAGCGTAATGAATTTAGATTACCCAACACGCGTAAAGTATCCTACTTTTGGTGATAAACGGCAAGCGTAATGCGGCAGGAATAAAAAAACACGCCGCGTTCTAACCAAATACCATAAGTCATGCGGTAAACAACAAGCGTAATGCGGTAAGAATACGCAACACGTAAAGCACCATACATTTTGCATTATACGGCAACTATAATGCGTAAAGGGTAAGCAAGACGCCGCACGCTTTCGTGACTAAATACCGGGTGTTTATTATTCTATTATGCCGCGTCCACACGTACGATTGCGCGTTTGTCACAATTAATAGATGTTTGTTCGGAAAATTACGAACTCAAAATCTGATGATTAAAAATAACCTATATGACGTTGTAGCTTCTAAGCCTTTTGATTGTGACGTGAAGCCGATTTCAGTTGTTTATTTAATTGTAGTTACGCTCCCGCGCCGTCTACTTGTTAAGAGGAACAGACGGGGCATTCGTACTGTACTTTGAACCTCTGACTTTCGCTCTTGATTAAAGAAAACATTCTTGTCAAATGCTTTCGCAGTCATTTGTCTTGCGCCGATCCAAGAATTTCACCTCAAACGGCACAGTACGAATGCCCCCGTCTGTTTCTCTTAATCATTACCTCGCGCTCTGCGCTGCTTATATGAAACACATCTTTTATTTTCCTGTGTTTGTGATTTTTTTATCTCTTCGTCGGCATCAAGCGTACGTCTGGACCCGGCTTAAGAGATCAATAAACATGCGTTGTTTAGAAAGTAAACGCGCCGCGTGTTGCGTATTCTTACCGCATAGCGGTTGCCGTTTGTTGAAAAACGTATGGTACTTTCGGCGTGTTACGTATTTTTAGCGAATTACGTTTAGCGTTTACCGCAAACGTATGGTATTTTACGCATGTTGCGTATCATTACCGCATTACACTTGGCCGTTTGTCGCAAGACGTATGGTACTTTATGACGAACATAATGTAATGACAGCTCTTATAACACTACAATTGATAAATGCCTTTAAATTTGCATTAACAACATAAAAAATATCAATATTATAAGACAATAAATTGGGTATTTTAATAAAGATTACTGATAAATGTACATAACAGTAAAATGATAAAATAATTGTGTTTAACTTATAAGGACAATGGTACTTGTTATAATGTTGGAAGTTGTTGGAGTATATCCAATACAAATTAAGTTATAAAAAGTGTCAAAAGTGAAAATCGAACCTAAACCCTGTCTGGTGATGTTTTACCTCCCTAACCACTACACTACCAGCCATACCAAAGTGGTACTTTCCCTACTAACCCCACGTTACCCCCAGATTGTCCAGACCTTCCACATCAGTGTCCTCCCCATTGATAACTCGCTTCCGGTCCTCGAGAACAATGGGATCAGAGTGCAGGAGGGAGTGAGGAAGACGATCACTGAGTTCGAACTCAAAGCGACTGACAAGGATACAAATGTAAGTTGGTTGGTGTGTGGGGGAAGAGGGGGATTTGTGTGTTCAAACCCCACCCCTGCTAATGTATGTGGGGGGTTGTGTGTTCCAAACCCACCCCTGCTACTGTATGCAGGGGGTTGTGTGATACAATCCCACCGCTGCTACTAAATGTGGGGGATGCAACGTTCAAAGCTAGCACAGGGAATTCTGTTTATCCACAGGGTTGTAAATTATGGGAAAAAGAGATAAAAGAAAGTCGTTAAGTTATCCTGTCGTAAAACTAAGACTTTGTGTACATTGCGCAACAAGGGGCAACACTTAAACGAGGGAAAGAGGGAAGGAGGGAAACTGGTCACTAAAACTATGGAAATAAATTCTAATCCTTCACCAAAACATCAACTACAACCTCAGCCCATAACACTAACCATAACAACCTAAT
>CH000075.1:326097-336850 GCA_000149265.1 Ciona savignyi | reverse complement strand
AACTTAAAACAGGGTTAAGAGACCCCCATAGGTAAATTAGTAGGGGAATCACAGGTGTGGGGCCAGCCATTTGTGAAATTTGAATTATTCCTTGTGAACTGGACTCAATTCATGCTTATGATAGTGGTTTAACTTATTATTGCATGAACGCCAGGGAAATAAAAAATTACCAGTAGAAATATTAATATTAAAAACGGCAGAAATAATTAATTTCATAATCAAGTCATAGAGGGATTAAGTCTCACTACCGGCAGACCTCGGGTAAAAGTCTATCGATCACCCACTTTTACCCAGACATCGCAAGTAGTGGCTCCGGCTGGTATGAGTGTGGAATTCGAACTTACGAACACGTGGAGCGAGAACACCTTCGATTCCCCGTTCCAACTGTGGCGCGCAGTGAGCACGTACAGTAGGAAGGATTACAGTGGGGAGTATACTGTGGAGGTGATACCGTGCACTGTGTCGCAGACGAGGAAGTGGAGACCATCACCCCCTGGGGTGGAGGTTCAATGTACGGCGTATTCCCCTATCACGTAAGTTCATCATCATTGATTTTACTCAGTGGTTCCCAACCGCGGCTCCCAGCTAGCCTTATTGCGGCTCTCATTGACCTTTGAAAATCCCCTAAAAATATTAGAATCTGATTCTAATATTAAAAAAAATTAAATTAGTATTCTAAAATTACCCTTGCTTAGTTTGAAGGCTGGGAAAAGAGTTTTAACTACATAGTTAAGATTAGAGGCAAGGAAAGTTGTGAAAAGGCTGCTATTGTTACGTCACTGTTTTTTTAAAGCAGTATGTTTTCATGTTTTCTTGAGTGTTTTCATGCGGCTCCATACGTATTCTAAAATTTGAAATTTGGCCCCGACACTAAAAAAGGTTGGGAACCACTGATTTAACTTCTACTAATAACGAGCTTGCTGATCTATTGAATATCATTCATTTCTAGAAATTTATTAGTCTTTATTTTAAAATTTTAAACTTCTTTAACAAAAAAAGGCTTTATTTAAATAATTTTTTGCTGTGGTTTCTGGGGGAAAGAGGGTATGAAAACTGCTGTATTCTTGTATTGGAGGTGTTATTAACCATTAACACCTTTTTTTTGTAAAAGAAGTTGAAAATTTTAAAATAAAGACTAAAAAATTTCTAGAAATTAATAATAGAGAACAACTTTGTTGTTGGCTTGCCCATATACCCGATATAGCCCAGTGTTACTTTTTGCCTCCTTGCACGCAATAAACTGCTGAGTATATAACACTTAGTAGTGAATTGTAGTGAATAAAATTTAAGCGAAACACGTCGGGTTATATAGCACGAAATGCACCCAAAGAATGTTACATACCAAAGTGAATGATTAATAGGCTACATACATGCGGGCATGATTACAGTTGATTACAGGCCACAAAATAACTGTCTGGAAACCTGCACGTATTACTACAGAGATAAAATTTACACCATTCCAAAACAAAGGGTAACTGAATACTAAATTGAAGGTTAAACCTAGTGGGAAGTGTTGCAGTTAGTCTGCTAGCATACTTCCCATTCACATAAGTTGCATTTTTTGTATATTGTGCCATTTTCCTTAATTATGGGTTCCCATCGAATCTAAAGAAAATATTTTTCAAAGAATCACTTCTAAAAATAGTTATTTTGAAAAATATTTGGAGATGCTGTGAAAGACATTATTTCTGCAATGTCCTATTTGTTAACAACTAAGAACATAGCATCGTGTACAACCCCCAAGTAACCCCCAGGGTCCAACGGGTTAGTCTGGAGGTTTAGTGTGAAGCGTTTCAACCGAAAGGTTGCACATTCGAAACTGGTCGCTAGCTAGTCGGTTGTGTCCTTGGGCAAGGCAGTTTACGGACATTGCCTGAACCCAGCGGATTAATGGGTTCTACCAAATTAAGGAAACGTGTGAATCATACACAACATACTGCATTAGCTCCGGTAACCCGATGGTGGGCGCTAGGTGATCTGACGATTGCCCGTGTGATAACCACCTTGGTTTCCCCATTCACGAGGATAAACATGAATATCCTATCCCTACAGATTCAAGATCCCGATAATGTTCCAACAAACGAATCGCCCGGTACCGGTGGTCTACACACTAGAGACGAGCTTCCAGCTCTGCAACAACGAGAAAGTTTTCATGATGGATCCGACCGAGTCAAACCAAGAAATGAGGGAATATGACTACACTGGAGCGTTTACTAAAGGTGGGTGTGGGTGTTCCTGGATTGGGGGGCTTGGCTTTGGATGGTGGGGGGTTAGGTGGGTTGGGGGTTTGGATGTGGTGGGTGGGGGGTTACGGGGATTGGGGGGCTTGGCTGTGGTGGGTAGGGGTGGTTACCCATGGTAGGTGGGTGCTAAGATACCTGAAGGAAGTTGGGGCATACCCAACATAGGTAAGCCATAGATCATGGGTGCATTGGTGGCTTACTATATCGTTTTGGTTTTAATTAAATTTTGTTTGCACATTATTGTTTTTTCCCTTAGGTTTGGCGGCCGCGTCCGCTATATTTATTAAATTATATCCTTTTTTAAATGACGTGTTTTAACGACTGTTCGTTTTGCCGTCTTTTCCTGTTCTTGTGTGGCGATTTTATTCGCTTGCCATTTTTTAATACTGGGGCAAAAATGAATAAACCAAACTAAACTTAGATATGGTGGGACGTTGCTTAAACACAGTGTATTAGTATATTGGGTTAAACAAACGAAATGTATTCATTACACACACAACATATAGCAATAGCTGAGGTAACCAGTTAGTGGACATGTTGTTATTCTAGTGATCCCTTTGTATTTGTTCATATCCAGGGGTTTAACATGCCAATTTACATGTAGGACAATTTAAAGAAAGTGCCCCAACCCCTTTATAAGAATTTAATAACTTTGTTGTCAATATTACAATTTGTTAAATCTTTTAACTCATCACGACAACCACTGTTAAATTGCCTTGCCCAAGCACAAAACCTTGGGAAAAGTGGTTAGGGTAAATAACGAACCAGAGATCCACCTAGCATGACCAGCATACTCAAACCTTCACACTAACACAAACATCAACTCTACCAGTGAATTCCTTTAAATTTAAAAAAATATCTAAACATTTGAATTCCACCCAGGTCAAACTATATTCGGCCGCGTATTATGGACGCCATCCCAAGATTTAAAGAGCGCGTACAAACTCCAGTTAGAGAAAGTTTATCTCTGCACTGGTCGTGACGGCTACGAACCCAAGTTTGACCCGACGGGGACTGTGTTCGATAACGGACCTCAGTATGGCTGTATTGAACCAAGCAAGAATCTGCAGCATCGATTTCTAATATTGGTGAGTTTGGACGGAATCTTATGAGACTGTTTTCAAGCAGTAACGACCAGGGCAGGTATCGAACCTGGTACCTTTGTGGTCATAATCGCTGTGCTATAACCTCAATACTACACAGCCTGTGCTTTAACCTATAAACCACATGTCATATGTAAATGATCAACAAGGACAAAATCGACTATCTAGCGACCAATTTCGATCTTACAGCCCTTTGGGCAAAATGCGTTAATCGTTCGGCGTTTTTTTGGTTAGAAATCATTATATTTAAAAACTCAATGTTGCGACATTAACCCCAACCCCACTCAACTAACCCCCCCTCCCCACTCCAGGATCGCTCAAGTCGCGATTCAGAGGACCGATATTTCCACGACGTCCCATTCGACGCGTATTTCGCCGCCGACAAAGCTGAATTCGCGTCCATGTCGGACATACCAGGCGTTGATGGATTCCTTATCAAGGTGGATTCCCTTTACAAGGTGGAGGCGGGACACCAGTGGTACATTCAGGTAATTTGCATAGTTCGATGTTTCATCTTTGATTATAATGTATTAAAACTAACCACAAATTTAAATCAAACCCAATGTGTTACTATACCTAGCATTCTATATAAAACCAGTATAAGTAACAAGCTTAGACTTTCAATCGTCCTTTTAACTTTTCACAAACACAAAATTCGACAATTTTGTGGCTAAATGTTTGCGTGACATACCGATTTCAATATTAAAAAAACAGTATTAGTTACAAGCCCATCATGGTTTTGAAACTTTTCCGAAAAAACAATAAAATAAAAACATTTTTTTTCAGGTTCTCTTCCAAATTGGTCCTGAGCACGGGTTACCTCGGGTGCGACGCTCAGCTATGTATAACATGGGGAGGCATAGGCGTAGCAGTGACCGACTGCAACAAGCTATGTTGGACGCTGGTTGGCATGATGGTAGGCGGAATAATGGGACGGATATGGTCGCTATCCAGCTTGACCGATCGCACGAGGGCACGGGACTAAGTGTCGGCGCAATTGCCGCGTTATCTATCGCCATGTTGGTTATTCTGGTGCTGGTTGCTCTCTGCTGCTGCTGTGTGGCGCGGCGTCGACGACGGAAGAAGGGAAATGACGTCGAAATGAAATTAAGAAAGATCGAGGAATCGTATAAGGAGTATCCCTCCTCTAAGGTCAATATCGCGCAGACGAAGAACCTTCTCGAAGTTTCGACGGAGAAAAACAAAACGAGTGTTTCGGTGTCGTCCGTCCACTCGAACGCTTGCGAAACGCCGTTAGTGGCAAAACAGAACAACGTGACAAAAACACGAAACTGCAAGCAACGAAAACGAAACTTAAGTTTGCAAATCGTCAACAATTTACGTGCTGACGGCGACGACTCTGGTACGGAGGTTTAGTTAAAGTAGATTCGGTTACGCTGGCGTTTCCGCTATAAGGTTAGTTGGTGGCTTTTGACAGGCGCCGGCGCGTCCCCTTTCCAGGGGTAGCTAGTTTGACCCGCTTGCCATATATGGAAGAATCGGCGCTACGTAGTTTATTGCTGACTCACTTTTGGTCTACCTCGCCGAACCCAGCGTGACATATGCAAAAAGAACGACTTTTCACACAAGATGATTCCACGGGCGTTTACACCTCATTTATTATTGATACGTTTGTTACTTGAGCCAAGCCGCATTGCTTTTAGAAGAATCCTTTAAACAGCATATACTTTGCGATACGTCCTGTACAAGTTTTATCATTGCGGCGACGGAAAGTTAGGAAATTGTTTGGCCTCTTTTGGGGTTTATCGTATTTATTATCCTCGCTATTTTACCTGCTATTTTTAACAAATCATTCGATGCTTTTAATGCGCGTTTTGTCAATAAAATGTTTATGGTAACATGTTTTTTTTTCTTGCATCTAGTCTAACAAAACCCAGATTACCGTTTACCCCGGTATTTTTCCCATTTACTTAAAACAAACTTTAGTTTAGTAGAAATAAAACGTTCTAATACCTCCGATTTAGCGCGAGTTTTTTTGCGACATAAGCGATCAAATTGTCTAAGACTTAATTGGTATATTTGAAACGTTCCCTTACATTAGATTGGTTTAATTTGTAATTTGATATCAAAAGCGAGACCATTATTTTATTACAAAACAACATAAGCTTTCATATTCGTCACGAAACAAATACAAAATGCTCTTAAATACTATTTTACCCCGGGTAAGTTTCGAAGCTATATTGGTCTCGTCACGAAGACAGTTTTTAATATATCAGTCGATTGAACGATTCGGCCACACGACCGTTTAGTTATTAGTTCTTTTAGATTTTTTTACCGAGCTAAGTTTTGAACCCATGATGCGCTTGTCACTTGGACCGTTTTTGTATAGGAGTCGATATATGTATCGGTCGCATTAACCATTCGGCCACAAGACCGTACTAGTTCTTTTTTGGGGGAGAGGGTTAGTTTCGAACCCATAATGGGTTCGTTGCTAAGAACCTTTTTTGTATGTAAGTCGGTATATGTATCGGTCGCACTAACGATTCGACTACACGACCGTACTAGTTCTTTTTGATACGTTGCTAGGAAACAACATACATTTAAATGGCGACACTGATCGGATTATTGAAAAATTAGAAAAATTGTGAAAGTTTTTTATTTTTATTATTTCTACCCATTGCGACATGTAAAGCAAAAAGTAAGAATATTATGTTTGGCCACAAATCCAGGTTACAACAAATTTGTCCCATTTGGAATTAATTAAGTTAATTATTTTGTTTTATCTGTGAACCCGAACCATCTGGTTTATCAAGTCACCTACCGAAATGTGCCTGTGGGCGGTGTATTGACTTAATCCCTTGTCGTTTCTGCCAAAATGTCAAATATTTTGGGTTCTTACGAGCTGCCTAGCTATACGGTTGTGTCCTTGGGAAAGGCACTTTACGGACATTGCCTAAACCCGCGGATTAATGGGTTCTACCAAATTGAAGGAACGTATGAATCATATACAACACACTGCAATAGCTAATAAAGATCCCCAAAACTGGGTTAACACACGGGCAATCGTTAGATCACCACGCGCCCACCGACGGGTTACCTGAGCTATTGCAGTGTGTTATGATTGATATGTTCCTTCTAGAAAAAAATCAAGTGGGTTTAGGCAATGTCCGTAAAGCTTAATTGTACAGCCCAAAAAACCTGGTAGGTAACGAGTAGTTTCGATCCATCCACCTTTCGACTGACGATCCGACTATTCATACCACGTGAGCTAGGCCGGGTGAACTGGCAAGCAGGTTTGACCCCGCCAGTACGAACAAGTTGGTTGGAATGTCTGTCTATACGCAAAATATTGGTTCTACCGCCCGATTTACAAAATCGTTTGAGTGTCGAAGAAGTTAAGTTCATTTTTTCCAAGATGAAAATACGAAGCAGGAACTTTGATAAAAAAAATATTGAAAAACGGACAATAGACGGCAAAACGACAGTCTTTAACGGTTTAAAACACGCCTATTATCCAATCAATTATTTACTGTAGTAATATTTGGACGTGGCCACCACACCTAACGTATAAAAATTTATAAATAAATAAAACTGGAAAAATAAATGTATGTTTCAAAATTATTGCACAAAACTTCTAAGAAAGGTGGGTGGTACAGCGACCAGGGAAATGCAACGACCTGTGCAAAAAATAAGTGGTTTGACCGGACTAACCAGTTCAAATTAGTACAACCGTTGCGTTTATTCAGTGTGTGGCACCGATGGCTGGTTACTTACACAACCAATTCGATTGGAACAACACAATATAGCCTGTATTTTGTTTTTCTGAAATTCTCAAGAAATTGTTTTCAAGAAAACTTGTGTTAAATCTAACGGGACTTACCTTGCGATTTTATCTATTGTACTAATACAATGCTCCAAATATTGACCTTAAATATTAACTCTTTGCCGAACCTGCTTTCTAAACTGCTGTACAGTGTGTGGATAATTTGCTTCAGGCTGCAAATGTTGGCACAAAAGCCGCAGACTTTACTTTGTTGGTAATTTTGAACTGATAACAACTTTACAGATATTTAATTTTATGTTTGATAAGAAGAAGTTTTTTTATATACGAGGTCACTGGGCGTTTGTGGTGTTTTTATGTGTCGGTCGCGTTATCCATTCGGCCGCACAGCCGTTCTTGTAGATGAATTAGCTGTAAAAAAGACTTGTTTAAACTCGCAAGTTATTGCATCATTAGGTTCTGCAATCGTTGAGTTATAAGTGATTATAAGTATAGTACCATATGATTCAACGCACGTAATATTACGTAAGCGAAAAGTTATCACTATATGTGCGTTGTCGCATTTCAGTTCGCAGCATATTTACCATCAGTAGTTAAAAGTCTAAATGTATCTTGTGCGCATATGTCGGTTCTCACACATATGCAACGCAGGCGATTTTGAGGCGCTGCAAGTTCTATTTTAAGCTAGATATTGACTGAAGCTACCCCTCATCAAATATTGTGCAGGGCAGATAATACAGGGTGATAATTTCAGCGTGAAGCAGTAATATCAAGCAAGATATTTGCTCAATACTTTAACATGCGCTGCTTACGTGGCTGTCGGCCAAAGTGCATCAGTTAGCAAATTCACTTCCGACATTGCACAGCGGTAAACTACTGTTTGCTCAAGACTTCTCATATAAAAGGCGACGGCAATAAGTGCCCAGTAGATTAGGGTGAGGTAGTGGTCCATGTGACGTGTAAAATGAATGAATTGCTGTCCAGTAAATGGCCTATTTTTGAGGCAATTTAGCTTTTACTTGTAGGCTACGCTTTTAGTTCCTTATATTAATGTTTTTTAACAAACTTTTGACATTTTTTGGTTTGTTAAATTGTTCGATTTTTTTTTAATTTCTATATTTTAAAGAACGACGAATCTTAACATTGTGACGTTTTCGACGGACACGCCCCCTTATATCGAGCGAGAGTTTCTATGAATCGCTATGCATGAGCGATCGCGTTATGACGTTTCAGGCCTATAAAATCGAACGAGCGGTTGAATTTTCCTTCTCAGTCGCCAAATGTACTGTACTGGTTGGTCAGGGACGCGTTGTCTCGTTAAAAACTGCGCGAAATTTGAATTGCAGGACCGTTTATTTCAGCTTGACAGCAGTATTTGTCATTTTCCCGGAAATTGTTCAGTTTTTAGGAAGTCGACTTAATCCTCTAACAAGACCAGAGTTTTGTTTCGATATTTAGAACTAAATAAAATTATAAAATCATGTAAAAGTTACGTCAAGTCTGCAGAAGTAATTTCAGAATCAGATAGCTTACCTTAGACCAGGTAAACGTGGCACCGATTAATAATTCACTATAAACATACAAACTTGTAATTACATATGATTTCGGCGTTACGTCTCGATTAATTTGTTTAGCGGTAGAAGTTGCGACGTCGGTGGTTTACCATGCGCGACAGCACGTGTGTGCGGAACGCTGCTAAATTTTAAAACGTGTTTTTCGCTCTGATTAAAACAGCTTACCAATTATAAAGTTCTTTAGTTGACAAAATAGAGTTATAACAAAATACACTAGAAAAATAAAGTACCATTTCCAGGGCAACATTAAAAGGAGGAAAACTGCTCAATAAAACTATGAACTAAAACTATGGAAAATAATTTTAACCCTGCCCTAAACACTAATCTATACTGTAAAACTAACCCTTACTCCATCCCCAACTTTAAAACTAATTATAATGCCATAATATTTATTTCAGTACGGTACCGGTATGCAGTTTCCCTCTATATTCTTCCTATTTGCGCAACAAAACATATTTTTTAAAACCTGTTTTAATTACTGTAGTTTTGCCGTTTTATCCTGTCTTCTTAACTTTAAATAATTGTTCTATTCTTTTTTATTGTAACGAAGAAGCAAAAAAATAAAGTTTGTAAAACCTGTTTATTTAGTGCAGCATTTTAAATATACTAACCTGATTTCGTTCATTACAGAATCGGCTTAACCAAAGCTTTCTTTCGTAGTTTTAATTCTCTCTATTTATGTCCGATATCAAAATGCCGGAGACGATAATCAACCAGAATGGGTGCAACGGAGCAGATGAAGAAACTTTTCTCTTCACTTCTGAGTCTGTGGGGGAGGGTCATCCAGGTAAGTGGTTGGTTATTTGGGTTTTTGTACATTTTAAAGTAAATTGTAAAACTTTTTAAGGTTGGTTATTTGTATTTTTGTAAATTTTAGAGTAACATTTTTTTGAAATTAAAAAAAAGTAAACATTCTTTAAAATTTAAAAATTTAAGTTAAATTTCTTTAAAATATAAATTTTTACATCCTTGCCAAAGTCAATTTGTAAGTTCTAATCTTTTCTTGTGTTTATCATGGTTAGTGTTTGTTTATTTATGTTGATTTTTGGGCAAAAATTGTTTAAAATTTTAAATCATAACATCTTCGTTTATTTTTTATTTTTGTAGATTTTCGGGTCAAAAATTTTAAACTTTTAAATTTTTATTTACACCATTTCCCACAGTCTAGTTGTAAGTTATAAATCATCTCAGGTGTTTCACACTCCTATTCATTGTTCTATACCTATATATATTATTTGATGACTCATCACCAAATGCTGAGTCATAATGAATGTGTTTCCAGATAAATTGTGCGATCAAGTTAGTGATGCCATTCTAGACGCTCATCTAGCTATCGACCCAAACGCAAAAGTAGCATGTGGTAAGCAAGGGTTTACCAACCTTTATCACTTACTTGGGATCTTCTGTTTATCTAATGCACCTAAATAAGCTATTTTTATGCTTTTTTTAACCAAATCTTTATACTCCATTATGTACAGTTCTTTTTTAAATCGTGTTTTTTTCAATAATTTTAAAGACTCTCGTTAAGTTAAATCTTTATAGTCTTTATTTAAGTTGATTATTTATAGTCTTCATATATGTTAAATATTTATAGTCTATTTGTATAGTGCTTTATATTCTCTAAGTCGTGTTTTTTCAATAATTTTAAAGACTCTCTTTAACTCTTTCACTCCCGGCCAAATGCATTAATTCAAACATGCTGTCCCGCAGTGTTTTTTACAATTTTTAGTCATTTTCAAATTAGCACAGTTTTTCTAAAGTTTATGCTATGATTTAATATTTAGTATGGTTGGAAAGATAATTTATCCCTCTTTTAAACAAGCTGCACATCCAAAATCTACCTCTAATAAAGAATATATTATGTAAACTTTAGTGAACACCACTTTTTATGCAAAGAAAATTCTGCTCGACTTTGAAAAATTTGAGGTGCACTGACAAACGAAATACTCACTTATTATTGGAATGCCCAAATGAGATGAAAATTGGAATGTAGATTGTCTAATAGTTTTTGTACTCAAGAAAATTCGAACTGTATTTCTATCTTCAGTAGTTTTTTTACTATTTGTAATAGAAATTTCCCTTTTTTCTCAC
>CH000075.1:222739-284260 GCA_000149265.1 Ciona savignyi | reverse complement strand
AGAAAAGAGAAAATGACCTGGAAACACTGCAACATACCAAGCCTTCAATGAAGCGTGGACAAGCGAAGAATTTGAACAACCTTTGCCAAGTTGTATGTTAAAATGCCAGCCGTAGGTAAATATTGATACAAGTTCAACCATTAGTTTATGGTTAACTATTACAGACATATTCCTATGATAAATATCATAAACATATGTTTTTGATAATAATGTATATGTTTTTGACCAATATCATACACTATTTATTCTTTTAATAAATATCATACACATAATATTTTAATAAATAATATACACCTCTTATTGCGATAATTGTAATATATATATTCTTTTGATAAATATTTTACCTATGTTTTTGACCAATATTATACACATACCTCATTATTTTTATATTATACACATACCTCAGAAAATACCTCATTATTTTTTTACAAAGAGACCAAAAGATTTTTTTGTATAATAATTACAAGCCCAAAAGATATATCAGTTTTATTACAACCAAAAAAATTCTGATAGTTTTACATATGAAACAGAATTTATCCAATAGCAAATCTATCATTCATTTATGTTTTCAATCATAAATGTTATTTATCCAAGATAAATAGGACAATTTAATAAAATCTGTGTTTCAAATAATACCAAGTAACTTGGCATTGTGTGATATACGGTTGTGTAGCGTTGGGTAAATTACAAAGAGAATGTTCATGCTTGTGCAAACAACACTTTGAGATTAAATCAACACAGGAGCGATCAGAACAGTCTTTGCTGGAACTCCAGTCAGGTTTAAGTGGTTGAGCGGGTGACACTACTCGCTACCAGTGTTCCCCAATAAAAATATTTCCAAAAAAATTAACTCTAAAAACGAAAAAATTGTTTTAGAAATTTTTTTTTTCAAAAATCATTTTTAAAATTTTTAAAATGGCAGCACTGGCCTATGGTACCAATTATGTGTAAAAGTTATGAGTAAACACAATAATATTGATTCGTACTTTACACCCAAAATAATTATTTGCACTTTTTAACAGATAATATTTTCTGAAATTAAACTGGCAACACTGCCAAGGTCTGCGGTGTAGACTTTGTGTGGCCAACACATATAATGCCAAGTAATTGTCAACTTCATTTTCACAGCTTATTCAGGTGTTTGTTGCAATTAATACCAATTTACACTGCCTATTTGCGTTATTTAAATCTAAATTAAGTTTATTGATTTTGAAAATGGAAAACCTTTTTTTTCCTAAAAATTGTAACAATTTGCTGAATATTAAAATTAACTTTAACAATAAGTTGATAAATATAAAATATTATCAGTATTTAAAAGATTATCCTTTCCATCCATCCACCAGTGTATAACATACTCCTTATTTAAGCTTAAAATACAATCTAAATATTGACATTTAAAATTGAGATTGCTTTCTATTCAGAGCAACATGTAGTAAACAATGGCAGTCAGTGATTCTGTGTGACATTTTCAAAGTCTCTGATTGCTTGTTTAGGTTATCAACAAATCGTTTTCTAAAAATGCATTGTAATATTTTAAGTGATTGCTTATCAGCATATCGGTTGCGCAGTTAGGGTAGGATATTTATGTTTATCCATGTAAATGGGAAAACCAAGGGGGTTAACACACGGGCAATTGTCAGATTACCTCGCGCCCACCGCCGGGCTACCCGAGATATTGCAGTGTGTTGTGTATGACTTGCACGTTCCTTTGATTTGGTAGAACCCATTAATCCACTGGGTTCAGGCAATGTCTGTAAAGTGCCTTGCCCGAGTATACAACCGACTATCTAGGTAAATGAAGCATGGCTCTTGCATAAACACATGTTCTTATACTTTGTGAGCACTAAAAAAATACTATTTTGCTTATGGTGCAAATAACTAAATATAACTATGGACATGAAACAAATGTACACTAATCGTCTTGACCGCTATATCCTGGATCAATGATAGCTCGGGCACTGGAGTAATGGGCCTTCTATGGCCTAAATTCCTGGTCCCGGTGGCTACCTATGGACCACCCATACTAATGAATGAAACCAATCATCTCGGGCAGGTATAAACACAAATGATACCATGTAACGAACTAACAAGTGTAAAGGTTAAATATGTTTGCCCGCTGCGTTGGATATTATTGATTAATTTCCGAAATTATTGATTTTTAAGGGAAAAACACAACCAGATCAATTGAAAGAAATAGTTGTGTGATTGACAATCATCTAATTGTTATTCAGGGGTTAGTTGGGTGGGTATATAATCCATTCGGCAACACTGATAAATTTAACTGAAATCGGGATATTTTGTAAAATGTGATATTTTGTAAAATGAAGAGAAATATTAACAGCCAGTTATTTTTATTCTGCTAAAGATATATATTTAATCATAATTGGCATTCTCAGTATCTTTTAACAGAATCTTTACCATTGTTAGTGTTTGGTGATTTCATGTAAGAATTAACTACTGTGGTGGTTATGTATAACGTACCTAATCTACAATCCAGACTACAAATTATCTACTCTGAACTTACGGCCGAATAATTCAGTCAAATGTAGACTGAATAATTTAAAACCGAATACTCACACTAAACACACAATGCTGTGGTAACAGGTAAGTGCTATAGATGCTAAGTGTTGCGTGGAAACATTAATTCAACGAAACCAATAAAGCGTGTTTTACAAAGCTAATCCTACATATTGCTGCATAGTAGGTTTAAATATGTTAAAAAGCTTTTTAATTGATTATGCATTGCAATTATTAATGTAGTAAATGGTCTGTTATATTATCTTTGATCGAAGGGTTCCGCAGATAATATAAAAGTTTAGGAGGTGAGTGCTAAAATATGATGAAACTAGATCCATTAATCCTCAACCGCAGCTCAGCTGATTTTTATCTTGCTGACACCATGTCATTATTGGGAACTAATGCGTTTAATTTAAAGAGGAGACATAATTCATGTGTCCGGTGATGGAAGGGTTAAAGCAAGATCCAAACACCCCTTGCTACTAATAATTTAAATTGTATAAAACTAAAAATTTAAAGCATTGTCTAATTTGAAAAATGTTTAAATAGTGAAAGATTTAAGTTCAAAATTAATGCATTTAATTTAAAGAGGTGACATATTTCATGTGGAGTAGGTGGGAGGTTTCAATTAAGATCCAGACACCCCTTGGAATTCCTTGCTACAAACAATTTAAAGTATTGTCTTTTTTAGAAACAATTAAAATGTAGAAAATGTAAGTTTAATATTCTTATTTTGATCCAAGTTAAAATTATTGCGTTTGATTTAAAAAGTAGGCATAATTCATGCCTTGCAATACAGGCAGGGGGTGGGAGGTTGGAATTTAGATAGAATCACCCTGACTATTCCTTGCGACTAATAATTCAGAGCATTGTGTGTTTTAATAGAAATATTTGAAACATGGAAAACGTAAGTTCGAAATTTACAGCGCGATTAATTGAAGTTATAATCGTTTAAATTATGCTTAAATTTATATTAAAGAGCAGCCATAATTCATCTGTTGGGTGATGGGGAGGTATGAGGGTTGGAATTGAGATCCAGACAGTTCTAGATACTCCTTTATCCTTTATACTAATATTTTAAGACAGTGTATGTTTCAGAAATATTTGAAATGTGGAAAATATAAGAAATGCTTACAGCGTTCCCTTTAGAACCGCATACTCTACAACTCTTGCATTCTATACACTGCCATCGTAAGCCCTTGATCTTGGTTGCTAGCTCACTTGATAACTTCATGCATATTGGATGTCCTGGGGGGTAGGGGGATTACTGCTTTTGAGTTGAGAGTATTACAAATATCCCAACAAAATATTAGAAATATCCTTAAAAAATGTTACTAAAAAAATTACTAAACTTATTTTGTGTGAAGGGGTTAGGGGCAAATGACTGAAAGGGGGTAATTATACTTTAATGAAGGGAAGATTTAGGTTTTGCGGTAGAATTAGGAATAGGATTAATTTTAAATGATTCAGTTTTTGAATGGGGAAGGGGGTAACTTCTTTTGAGTTGAGAGTATAAAAATATCTCAAAAAAGTATTACAAAAATCCTTAAAAAAATTTCAACTTAAATTTGTGTATGGTAAATAAGGGAATTGACGAAAATTATAGTCCAAGTAGATGATAAAGATGTTAGGGCGAACTTAAAAATTATTGTTTGGGGCAAGCAGTTTTCCTCCTTTTATCTCTTTGGGTAGTATTTCCATCAACTTTTAATATCATTGCCAATAGGTGTGATACAGTCAATGTGATGATTTTGTAAAAACACTTAAGCTAAAAGAATATAGTCTAAATGGATGATTTAGGTGTTAAGGTTTAGGTGTTAAACTCAAGAATTATTGTTTGGGGCAGTAGGTTTTCCTCATTTTAGTTATTTCCATCAATTTTTAACATCATTGCCAATAGGTATACAGCCGAAGGTATGATAATTCCGCAAAGAACACAAGCTAAGGGGCCACTCCATACGTGGCCAAATGTGTGATAATTGTGCAAAGAAAGCTTTATCCTCACCACTGCTCCCACAATCCGCACACGACAGCAATTCCTCCTCCTTCCCCGCTTTGTTGCACTGAGCTGTCCCACAGCAGTAGCTACAGATCGGCATTGGAGTTGCCCTTGGCTGCAAACAAACCACAAGATTGTAATCGAAGTATCGTTGACATTTAATCACAACTTCTCTGTCTACAACATACACCATGATCACAACAGTAATTGCTGAAAATACTTGTCGAAATTGCTTAAATAGATATGCTACTTGGGATAATTGGAAATGAAGTTCCGATTAAAATAAATTTCGCACGCTGCTGTAATAGCTGCAGCAACTCAACAATGGGCACAAGGTGGCACCAAATCACACACCATAAAAAATAATGTAAACAACATTTGAACCCAATTGACAGAAAACAAAAACATGATAAATATGATAAGATTAAATGTTAATAGTTAACTCTACTTTATTTCATTGTGCATGTTTGGGTATTATAGTAGGTTAGCCTAAAAAAGGAATAAAAATTGTACATTAGTATTAAGGTGACAAATCAGAATTATTTTATAAAAGTTATTTACATTGTAATTTGAACCCAATTGACAGAAAACATGAATGAAACTTAATAAATATGATAAGATTAAATGTAAATAAAAAAATCGACTTTATTTCATTGTATATGGTTGGGTGTTATATTAAGTTAGCCTAAATAAGAATGAAATATGTACATTATAGTATAAGGTGTCAACTTATTGTATATGAGGTATTTACATTGTAATTTTATAATTACTGGGTTTTTTTATAAATTACCTCGCATTATTATGGTGTAAACTTATAAGTAATTGTAAATAAACACCATAAATACAGGAATTACAATATTGTGTTTATTTCAAATAAGGTATTTATATTTTAAACCTATAAGCTAACCAATAGGCTTATTTCTTATAGATCCCCTAACAAACATATTGTGTAAATTATTAAGTATTTATAAATAAACATAAATACAAGAATTACAATGAATACTATCATAAGTATCAAAGCAATCTATACAAATAGGCCCATCAATATCATATAGTGGTGTATTACATTACTATGATAATTTATAGGTAAAACGATTTTGTCAAGCGTTCAATGATCAATAAAAGCAAGGTTCAAACGAATACAAAATAGTAAATACAGATGATAAGGCGTGTAACCATGTCAGTAGAGTATCGATTGGAGCAATTCCACAGTAGTGCGTGTTCTGAACTGGAGTGACCTTAGACAAAGGGCGGCGAGGCTTTGTTATTATGTGAAGACCCGTTTGCCCTGAAACGCCGCGTCTATTAACATAATGCGTCACTTTTGGGAGACTATTTGCGACGGGAATACGAATATGATGTAATAAAAGTGATTGTGATATCATAGATAAATGACAGTGAATTTGAATCACAAAGTTAAGTATAAAGTTTCTTAAAATTGACCTTGGTTAAAATAACTTTTACGATTAAATTTTACATTGTAATATTTGGTGTTAATAGACTGGCGCACTGCGACTTATAAAATATCACATCCTACTATAATTACGCGGCTAATACTCGTTTATAAGCGATCAAGTCGCTAATACCGTGGGAAGAAATCACCGTAAGTGTGTTTACGCAATGTGATGCGAGGTATTGATGCGAGATCTATCATTTGAGATTACCATCAACGATATATCAGACAAGGCTGATACAACTAACACCGTGGTTTGTCATCAACTTGAATTTGTGTTGGGAAATAACACGAATTGAGTTCAACTAAGTGCATGTGTGGTGTACTTGCAATTGTCAATGCTTTTTTTAGAATTGGATTAATTCGCTTCTGTTTTATGGTTATAGATTCGTACTAATCAATCTAAACTGTATAGAACAGCGTTTCTCAAACTATGGGTCGCGACCCACCGGTGGGTCGCGAAAGGAATCTTGGTGGGTCGTGAAAAGTTATAAAAAGCTCTAATTATTCTTTTTCTGATTTTTTTTGCTATTCTTTCCATAAAAGTATAAGCAAATTTTTCGTTTATTTCACCGTGTTCGCGTGAGCGTAAAATATTTGCCTGGGATACATAATTCCAGAGGTGTGTTCCTTTGCAACGATAGCGTAACCTAGAAACCAACAACAACTATATATAAAGTTAAATGGGTCGCCATAAATTGTGGTAATTAATAGTGGGTCCCAACTCTAAAAAGTTTGAGAACCACTGGTATAGAACGTTATTCCGTACTTTATATTGATAACGCTGTTGCGAAGTGCTTTATATAAATATCAGGTTATACTAACGGTGATCGGATATCCAAAAATATCCGGAAATTTAAACCACACGTTACGGTATAAGTAGGTGGATATAAAGCATTACTTAAGTGTGGTATGCGAGATTAATATTTAAGTTATTAAACGTTTTATAAACTTTGTAAAAAATAGCGTAATTAAATTTTTTTTTTAATCGCGAATTTTTTTAAACTTCATAAAATATCGCGTATTGTTATATATATTGTTATAAAAAAATTATGAAAAATCGCGAAATTTTTATAAAAAAAAAACCTATCGCGTAATTTCCCGGATTATTTTGATTACAATCTGAGGGAACGGTAAGGGTTGATACAGTTAGGGTTTATGAACTTTGAAAATAAACATGTCAGCATGAGAAGTTGGCACGGGGAACCACAAGATTGACAGGTGGTCTGTGTGACGGAGTTGGGGTGGGGAGAGGAGATTAAAGTCGGCGATGAAAGTTGCTCAAACCGTCGCGTTACGTACGAATATAACCACGATATAATGACAAACAGTTTTGATGGAATTGCGTGTCAAGCCACGTTAGGATTGGGTTTATACTTTTCGTGTTAAAGTGAACATTGCGTTTGAATTTAAAGTTTTTGTGGCAAAAATTCAAAAAAAAATATAAAAATTAAAAAAATTGTGGGCAAAAAAAATTGTTTAATGGAAAAATTTTGCAATTATATTATATATTGACCTTATAAGAGTAAGAGTACAGCAAAAATTTGCCACGAAAAATAGGAAAAATAGATTTCCGTGTTACTTTTGTGTGACAGGTATTGAAAGATAAATATCTCAAAACAGGTTGCGATTGATTTTAAGTTTTTGCGGGCAAAAAATCCCCCAAAAAATTGTGTGCACTAAATCGTTTAACGGAACAATTTTGCAATTATATTATACTTTAACCTTATAAGAGCACAGCGAAAACTTGCCACGAGAAAATAGATGTCCGTGTTTTTCCTATGCAGTAGGTATTTAAAGATAAATATCTCAAAACGTGATTTTCTTGTTCCTTGTAGGGTTTATTCGGTAAGGTACGATGCAACATATTTGAACGATGATTCTCTTACAGCGATCAATCGTCGCCCGGTATACAGTGTCACGATCATATGCAGTGTTTCCCAAGGGAAATAAGAGTGAAATATTAGCACTGTAAACACTGCAACCAGTAAGTCGTACGGGCGATGATCTACCGTAAAATAGCATTGTTATTTAAACAGAGTTGGTTAGTGGTAAATTAAGGGTTGGTGGTAAATTAAGAACTTGTAAACCTTTATTTTTTACTTTTATTTTTTATGTGGGTTTAGCGGCCACGTCTAATTATACATAAATTTAATAATTTATTGGTTTTTATGTACATGTTCTAACGACTGTCGTTTTGCCGTTTTTTACCGTTTTCCGAATTTTTATCCATAGTCCTTCTTTATGTTTTCATCGTAGAAACAAAACATAAACTAAACTAAAACTTGTAATTGAATCATAATCTTGTTGTTTGTATTTTCTTTCGAGGGGAATTGGCCATTTGGTAATATTTAGGAGACATAAGGTAAACACGCTTTAAGCGCCTCGGCCAGCCACATGATACGGTCGGGTTATCTTCTTTATCTGATCATAAACCGTACACACCGATTCACAGCCAACAGGGGTGTAATTGGCACTAGGGGTGCGAATATGTGTGAGTATAAGCAATGAATCGCACCGAGGTAATGGCCCGTGTTACACTGAAAAGGTGTGTCTACCTAAAAACGCTGTTTTATAGAGTTTAACGTAAGTTAATATGGATAAACCGACTCTGCTAAGAAAGTGACTTAAGCCAACCATATGGTAAGCGGTGAGCCGTAATTGGTTTTAACGCTATAAAGACGCCGTCTCTCACAGCCCACATAAGGCGTAGCAATGAGATATAAGATTACAAATCATATCTAATCCTCTTAGATTAAACAAATTACAGCGAAACTATTACAATCGTGGTGAAGGGCCTTTCGTCTGGCTTAATAAGCAAATTACACAAACTAAAAAAACAGGCATGTAATATATAATAAGCAAAATTATAATTAACAGTTTCGCATAAATAATTAAAGGTATAAAATGCATTGTAGGAATGGGCACTACGGCGCGGATATAGAGGTAATTGCCTGTTTGGAGTTGCGGCAAATAATAGACGCGAACGTGACATAATGTCTGTAACACGGTAAACAAGGACAGAGAGAGAGTGAACTATTGCGTTAGCGTTCTGTCAAAAACACTCCCTATGCCGTCACAGAACAATTTATCTCCGAATACGCGACTTTAGAAACTGAAAAATAATACTTTTACCGTGTTTTTTTAATTAGACAATAAAGCGACCGTAAAATAAATGGTAGCGAATTAATTAAAGCAAGTTTTAAGTATAATTAGGGCAACATTTATTACGTTCTATTTTCACTTAAAAACGGTGTGGATTTGAAATTTAACGATTAAGTTATATATAGACACTGGTTCTTTAAATTTAGGTGAAACATATTAAGTAATACGAAGCGGTAATTTAAGGTCGTATATCAAGCGTGGGTGGTTGGGTGGCCAAATAAAAGCATTTTGGAGAGTATTGCTTACTCAATGTCGAGTATGTCACATAACCTTACCTATAAACGGAAGTCAACTATAATAGCGCATAGACGCAACGCACGCGCGTGGTACACACACGAGCGAACGCGCCTTGGGAATTAGACAATAAACAATCAAGGCACACTGTAAAGCACACAGACATAATATAACATACCAAACAGCCTAAGCAAACGAATAAATCAAGTGATCTGTAGCAACGCTAGTTTGTTTAAGCATATACGTTCCCAGGTATTGGTTGGAAAATCAATAGATCATTTTAATTCACGCGATTCTCGTGTACCATTCTAAATGTCAGACACCGCCTCGAGCCCGAATGAATTGGCGCAGGCTCAAACAAGACGCGCTGCGGCCACAAACTAACAGAAGAACCACTGTAAATACGGAACAGTGTGTTTTGTTGAAAATGGGTGGTTTAGAAAGCTAATGTCTCTATAGTCGCGCTAAGTCGAATTTAATTACCGTGGATACGGGAGTGATATTGGGTTATTTGATCACGCGCAGGATTAGGTGTGATAAAAGAAAACAATTAGATTTAACCAACAAATATAAAAAAATTGACCACAAATAACAAAGCAAATCAATCTATCCAACTAGGAATCGTTATAATTGTGGTTTTATTTGACACAGAAATAAATTGAACACTTCACGTTATTTATAGGCATATCGACCACGATTAGAGTAAGTAGCACCTGCCTTTCCCAAACTCATGTCAATAATACTGCTAAAAGCCGGAAATCGCAACTATGAAAATTTATACCAATCCGTAAGGTTAACCGCCCTAACGTTATCGGGTTTTATAGACGGTTGGTTGACCAGCTGGCCCGTATTCAATTCCCATATTTTCGTATTAACTGCTATGTCGGGTTATGTCGGGTCAGTTTTAAAATGTTTGGTTGGAATCAGACAATACTAACTAACAGTGTATAATATATAGACTGTGAGAGCTAACATAATGGGAACACACAGGAACTACTGGAAGTTAAAAACGCTATACAGTCGCATTGAAAGAGTTTCCTACGCTTTAAAGAATAAAATAAGGAACATTAAACCACAACTACAAAATATATTCTTGCAAAACACAATATCGAATTGAAATGAACGCGTTTGGCCTTGCAAATACGGCAATAAAGTGGTTTGTTAATTGATAAACAAACAAAGGAAGTGTTAAGTTTAACAAAATATATCATCGGAAAAATGATAGATCGAATTAACGTAGTCTGCTGTTGATCATAGGCAATCGGCGTTTCGGTGAAGTACCGTACATTGCATACAATTAAGCATTATGTCAAAACTCCAAAATCAACAAATTTGTTTTAGGCAATTTCGTTGTCAATTTTAATATGTGTACGTAATATGTATGCGTCAGAAATAAAGTGTCTGTATTTCGCAATATTACTGAAATAACATGACGGCCAAAGGACGAAATGGACAAAACTTCCCGACGAACGTATTTTTCTAAATTCAGTTTCCGTCAATGAAGTGTCATATTAATACCATTGCGAGCACCTGCCCGGGCTATGACGTCATGCAGTCCCTACGTCATCATGAATTATTGATGGAGGCGAAGCGCACGGGCAGAAGGCAATGCTATTAAACGGGAGGCGAGTAAACATGTACGAACGAACGGATTTGATTACAAAAAGGTCACTAAAGCGAAATAAAAGCTATTTAACTTACCGAACGTTGAATATCGCACTTTAATTTTATTTTGAGAGTAATATTATATTAAATTACATTTGGTATTTTGGAAGTGAATTTATATAAACCTTCATAAGAGGTTACTAAAGTGAAAATAAACTAACTTAACGAACGTTATCGCACATCAATTTCATTTTGAGTGTAATATCATTAACTGTAATGTTGTATTAAAATACATATTGAATTTGGAAGTAAATTTATTTAAACCGTGTCGTAAAGAGTTTATGATACGAACGCTCGTAAAAACGCCGTCTGATATAATGGAAATGCGACAGATTCGTTAATACTGGCAAATATAAAACAGACACATCTGGCGTAAAGGCAGAACCGTTTAAGCTGCAAAGCCGCCTTTTAACCCGACTTTAAATAATCAATACAGGTCTTATGAACTGACTGCGTTTGTTTTTCAAATCGTTTAATTTGGACAAAGAATAACAAAAAACGGGAAGGGAAAGTACACAAAACTATATTTCTTATTTTTATCACCAAGATTGTTTTAATTGAAACATTATGTTTAAGAATAGCTCTTGGGAATGTAGTCAACGCTGTATATTACTTAAATGAAACACAACGGTTCTTGGAATTCAAACATGTTATCTTCACAACACCGTAAATCGATAAACGCAACTATGACGTCATTTTCGCTTTCGTATCAAAGTGTTCATTTCAATTGTAAGGAAAGCGCCTGGAATCACGCGTTGTCACGTCACTATGCCCTTTCTCTATATTAAATGACGTCAAACCTAGCCAACGCAGCAAAACAAAAAATTGAAACATTTGTAGCTGCATCCACAAAGCGCTATTGACATCTTAAAATAACAACAATTATGATCTATGCCATGCAATCACTGGATAAAGTGATCTATATAAATTATATACATAGATAGAAGAGAACTGGTGATAATTTCTTACTATTATGCATAAGTTGCATTAATTTGTAATTTTAAATTTAACAGCAAAAAAAACAGTTTAGATAATATCTTTATCCTTATATTAACAGTTATGATGTTAATAAATTGTTTAATTTTACATTTATTACACAAAAAAGAATGTTTAAAGATATAAACAGATAAAACAAAAACAATAATTTGTGAGAATTTGAAGTTAAGGTAAATTATATTGAATAAAAATGTGCTAAAAGAAGTGAAATATTTTATTTCATTATTTCAGTATTTTCTTTTATTTCATTATAGCAACAGTTTCTTCTGTTTTAAATTTAAAAGATTTTTCAACAAAACAAGTTTGGTTCTTAAGACTTTGATTAAGTAGCTTGACCAAGAGACAGATAATACTTGAGGTTAGCCCATCATTATACACTTCAGTGGGCAGTAGAAGGCTATAAAATAAAAGTGGAACACAATGAAAAGGATCAGTGGTGTATGACCAAGAGAGATCAGATTACATTCACAAATGAATGTTCTTTTATATATGGTTCACATAGGAGAGCATGTAACATTAGTAAAGAGAACATTACCACCACTGAATAGTACTTGCATGGTTCATTTCTTGATGAATGATATCTCTAATAATAACGTCAATACCACACTGTATGTTTAACAAGTCTGGAAATACTAACTGGCTTATAATAATTGGTGATTGAAGTTTACGTTTTTAGTAAACACATAAAGGGGAATAATAAATGCCGTATTTTCAAAAAAAAAAAAATAAATAAAATAAATAAGTTACGACAGCGCAATTGCCATGTTTTTTCAATAGTTTTCATAGCAAATCAACACAACATGACACAACATTCCACTTATTATACTTGGGACGGTGGCACATGACATTTAAAGACTGTAGAATTGTGTCAAATGAACTTTAGTTCAGGGCACATGTATTTATATGCAGCATGAGTGCCCAGCTAATCAAAAACATTATCTGACAAACAAACTAGAACAAGATGTGTTGTAGAATTGACACAAGACATATGTAGCACAGTGGGTGATCTTACACACAAGGAGATTATAACTTGACATCAATTTCCAGTTGGTGGGTAAAACAACAATAGACTTGAAACAGGTAAATCAAAGAATGAGGAAAGGATAGTTTGTTTACAATATAATGTTGCTAGAGTATGATTGCAGTTAGGAATTGCCGCCTGCCAGTAAACAAATATGTTACTAGCAGTAATCACTGTATGGCTTAAATGGAATGAACATTTAATCTTCAATAACTTTTAGTTTTTTTATCTTTACACTTTATTATAGCGGTGGTATATTTAGACAAAAATGATTAAATACTGGTCTATTCCAAAACCACTGCGCTTAACAGTTTTATAACAAATAGCAAATGTCTAAAATAGAGATAAGATACGGGAATAATTTTGAATAATTACTTCAGGTTTAAGCCGTATTAGGAAGTTTCATTCTACAAGTACTATGGGTTTGCCCATTCTAATTAACATAGCTCAGTGACAGTGGTTTATTATACATACAAGCGATACAACGGTAGCGTAAGTCAAACACATTTGAGGTAAATCTTTTTGCATAATTCATCGTAAAACTGACAAAGGTGGTAATGTCTTGGCGCGTTTCGCTAAGCTATCGAAACAAACAACACTCAATAGTTGCAATGCATCTAGTTGCGACCCACAAATCATATAACTACAGTCTGACTGAGATAGTATTAAGGTTAAACTAGATCGGGTATCGGAATAAAATTGCACAAAGTCCCGAAAAAACTTTTTTGTTTTAAAAAACGTTTTTTTTGGTTTGAAAAAGAAACTACATTGTGTTGTAAAATTGTATGCATTAATCATGCTGCATTTAATCATAATCATCAGTAACTAAAAACATGAAATTTATAGGTTTTACTATTTAAGCATACAAACATTGAATTCATTTTCTTTTGAATCGGAAGATAAAATATTAATTCTAAAAATGACATCCGTAAAACTAATTGCATTTTAAACACTATTGCATGCTTTTGAACATAAACTTATGTGACCTGTGGATCAAGCGATAATTTAATTAGTTATCTGTCTCAATGTCAGGTGTCTGTTATCTAACAACATATCTTAAAGACTAGACTAGGGGTCAATAAATCTCGGATCCATATGCAACAAACAAGTAATAAATCCCACCAACATATACAATGGGCCAACGCCAAAGGGTTAATTTTCAAAGTACAAAACCAAATGTCAACAAATTTATATCTACCATAAATACAGGGCTAAGTTTAATTTTACAAAATGATGATTAATATATGGTACCCATCACCATTAAATTAAATTAATGGTTTCCAATTGTTTCCCTAGTGTGTTTGGTTGATTTTAGAATAAACTAACCATTCAGGTTTGCTATGTAACCAAGTACGACTCATTAATCGATGCAAATTATCATATTTTTAAATAGTACATTATATGTTATAAAATAGACCTTAAGAGAAAAACATTATCCCCATTTGTGCTATAAACAATAGTATATAACACTTTTTATATAGATAAAAAGCATAAACAATACCGGTGACAATTTAAACTATAAACAATAGTACGGTACCTTTAGTAATTTTTTTAAATAAACAATATCATACTTCTAAAAATTATTTTATATAAACAAGAGTAAATAATACATTTTATATAGATACAAATGATAATAGAAGTATTTTACACTATAATCAATAGTATAGATGTTCTACCTGTTCATCTGCTTCATTGACTTTGGGAGGGACAGTTTCTGGGACATCAATATTTGAATGAAGAGCTCCTGGTGATAATCGGAACATCAATCCATCCTTGATCAACCTTCCAGCAAGTAACCCTCGCTTGCATGCCAACCTTAGGTGACGGCTGAATTCAAGTGGGGAAATACCCTGGAACAAAAAGTGTTATTAAATGGTGAAAAGAAATAGCCACAGTTGAAAGAATATAGTAATATGATGGTTTTGGGTATATAATTACAGCTATAAAAATGTGTGATTATTCCTTGGTACATGAACTTTATGCACTTTGCTGTAAATCAAACCTGTGTTTTGGGGGGTTTTATCGGGTTATGTTTCGAACCCATGATGACTTTATTTCTAATACTGTTTTTATAAAGTCGGTATATGTATCGGTTATGTTAACCATTCGGCCACATGACTGTACTTTTGAAACAGGTGAAAGGTATAAATATAGGTACATTTTGAGGTCAAAATTACGGCCAAAATTGTGTGATAATTCCTTATTCCACGCACTTTATGGACTTTGTTATAAATCCAATCCAGTGGGATCAATTACCTATAAGTTGACAAATATTAAAGCAACATTCTAAATTCTGCACTGTAAGGCATTGTTTTAAACATAGTGGCGTAGGATGTACAAAAAATAAACTACTGGTATAAAGAATCATGCTATGCTTGAGTGTAAATCTGGCATGGTAATAAAAAATGTCATTGTACTAGGGGTGTAGACACCAACTGTGTTGTCCTGTGTCAGCATAATTAGCATACTAGGAATTAATTTACACATGATGATAATTGTCCATTTTATTATAGGTAGCCTTCCTCACATGCAAGCTTATAACAAACACAAATAAGCTCAAAATAGTTATTGAGACAAACCATACCCACCTGAATATAATAAGAGGTCTCCAAGTACTTGTCCATATCTTTGATGGTAGCACCTTCAGGTTGTTTCAAGCCATCCAAAGCAATTTGGACCAATTTGATGTAATCAGATACCTGGTAGAAACAAAATCGTAACAATGCTAATTGTGAAGTGTTTAAATGTGCAACTCTAATTGATATTTTACAGAGATTTAATGATTTTTTACTGTTAGGTAATTATCTCGATTTTTTTATGTTTTTTGATATGCATTGGTGTGTGTCCAGTTTTAATCTAAATGGTTTTCAGTGATGTGTAGTCTATGTATGGACATCTGTGTAGTAAAGAGAATACACTGTTTGGGAACCTTTTACATGTAAGAGATAAAGTGCAATGGGCTTAGCAAGAATTGTTAACACCCTTGAAACACACTGGTACTGCACTTGAACATTGAATGTGCCATTGAGTACCCACTTGTAAAGTTTTATGTCTTTTCATTGGATCTTGTGGCACCAGTGTTAGCTCCGGAGTTGCTATTTTGGGAGAAGTGGGGGAGCCAGTTGGACTTCGGGGACCATATTTTGGGGTTGACGATAATTTTGAAAGAGATTTTGGGCCCCGACCGCAGGCTCGAGGGGTCATGGTTTCAGGGTCTCGGTAGGAGAATTCACCCTGGTTGTAGACCTGGTGGAAGTTGTGGGTGTTAGATACAAACTATGTGACAAGTGATACCAGTGTGGCACACTGTGGGAATATTATTAGGGAGGGTTAGAGGGGATGGGTTCAAATATGAGCATGAGAACCTTGGCAAACTTGTTGGTTTTTTAGACCCGATGGAAGTGTGACCAGTGATACAAGTGTAGGGTTATTATTAGGGGTGGTGGGAGGAATGGGTTTAAATATGAAGACGAGGACATTTTGCCTCACCATAACGAATTGGTACGATCATTATTTTTGCAGTTTGGGTTGAAAATTCATTTAACTATCACCTCCTGATTATAAATTAACTTTTAGTTAACTTAAACAGCGATAATGTATTTAACGATTTTAGTTTAAACCCGAAGGTTACCTTTATAACTGCATGCATAATTTAACATCGGCACACATTTGCAACCTTTTGCAAAATAGTCGGCACACATTTGCAACTTTGCCAAAATGAAAGTAACAGATACACTATGGGACAACATAATTCTGCAACTGGTAACCTTTGTTAGGCTTGTGTTTGCTGAATCTGATTTATAGAGTTATTCTAAAATTTCAATAAGTTTCAATCTAGAATTTAATAGCCATACACAATATATGTACTAATCTTTTTGAATATTTTATGAATGATTTTATTACTTAATAAAGAGATGAAAAAAGGTAGTTGTAAGTCAAAAAAGTTGTAAGTCAAAAAACATTGAAAATATTTTTTAAATGACATATAAATCCCCGTTTACGGTCTGTACTTTTCGGCAATATGTCATTTTATGTAAAAGGTACCAACATGTGGTAAACTGATTAATTTCTTCCATTGATATTTTTAAACTAAAATTCTTTTGAACTCCAAATTAGATTTTTTTTCTGGATGATCTAATAACATGCAAAATTATACATTAAGGGTCAATAGATTTGATATAAAATATGATTCCTATACTATTACAGTAGCATATATATGTAGTACCGTCATCGTAGTTTGGGTCTTACTTTTAATACTTTGCCAGAAGACGATAGTTCTTCTAGTTTTTCGAGAACTTCATCGTAAGAACGACCTTTTGCAGCAGTTCGGTTCATCACCCATTTCGTGATCCGTTCCAATGATGGTCTTTGTTTTTGACTTCGAATCTATGAACAAACGTGAATTAGCTAGAGACACAGGATTTCATGTTTTGTCAACATGAATGAGAAATAGTTATCACTGGGGCAATTGTAAGATTACCTTGTGAATATGTAAGGGAGCAATATCACACATGTAAATGTCAGATCACCCCATGCCCATTATTAGATTACCAGAGCTAATACAGTGTGTTGTGTATATAATTAGGTCTTTCCTTCAGTTTTAGTAGAATCCATAAATTCTCTGGGTTCAGGCAATGGCCAAGCAAGGAGATCAGCTGACCGGCAAAGTTTTGCCATAAAATTTCACTGAAGAACGACGTAATAACCAACCAAGCTATTCTGCCAGGAGATAAACACACATGTGGTACTAGTTTGAAATCCCAGTAGTGAAATGAAAGCATGGTAGTGTTTTGTATGTTTACACTCCAATTTACAGTATATGATAGACCAATCTAAGCATGCCACATAGGAATGTCCTTTTTTAGAATCAAGATTCAAATAGATTCAAATAGGAAAAGATTCGGATTTATTTTTTGATTCTAGTAATTCTAAATAAAGTGCTTAAGTGGAACAAAATTTTACTTCCAATTTTAATGCAAAATTACAATGCGGAAAAACATGTTTTTTTAGTTAACAGTGATGCTGATTGTAATTAACAATTACCATTATTTTACTAAACATATATGCATTTCTATTCTTCTTAATAAAATTAGTTCAAAAGGTTTTTTGCTCTTTGATACTATTTCATAACAGTTCGAAATTCTATATTTGAAATTATTGGTTCTGACTTAATTCTAAAAAACCATTGGACAGGAACATCTCTAATGCCACAACTGACCCAAAAACCTTAAATCTGATAAACAGTAACTATTTTAACCAGAATTTTGTAAACTATTTTAAATCTTTTTATATTATCAGCATTAAAGTCTGACAGATTAGTCTGGTGGTTTAGTGTGTAGCCTTTCAGCCAGAGGATTGTAGGTACGAAACTGGTCTCCAGCTAGTCAGTTGTGTACTTGGGCAAGGCACTTAACGGACATTACCTGAGTGGTTTTATGAGTTCTATCAAATCAAAGGAACACGTAAATCATACACAACACACTGCAATAGCTCCGGTAACCAGACGGTGGTCGCGAGGTGATCTGATGATTGCCTGTGTGATAACCCCCTTGATTTTCCCATTAACGGTAATAAACATGAATATCCTATCCTAAAAACAACAAATAAAATTATGGCAAGTTAGGTGCAGGTTTTGTTGAATGGTGGAAGGTTATGTAATAAGTGTAATCGCCATATTACTAGTATCTGCAAACAAGGTATTTAGGCTACAGACCCACATCCCTAAGTGATAACTAAGAGACGTTAATGCATTTTTAACTACACATTTTTTTATTACCCGTTGATTACCTAGATTGAGCCAGTAAAGATGTGATTAAGTTTAGTGATACGCTTTTTACTTAATATACGAAACTCCCAATTACTGAAACGTCTCATCTTTACATGATATTTACCCAAAGAATCAGCATTTTTCTTTTCTTTTTAAAAATATATGTGAAAACAAAAGTGGATTTGATTAAACACATAAATATTTAAGACAAAGAACAACAAATTGACTCCCTAGTGAATATGTCTAATGCATCATTTCTCATAAAAGTAATCATTAAAAGTTTACCAATCAAGATACAACATTTGATGATTACCTCTCTTTTTTTAATATCAAGTTATGGCATTTCTTAAGTGCATGTCAAGGCACCTAAAAGTCAACCAATAAAATGAATTGTAACATATAAAGCAGCAAGGCCAAAAATCCATGGCGCGTCCGAATACCGTAGTCTATTATACTTTCAGCAACATCATAATGCCAGATTGTTATTTTATCTAATTCAAACAGTTGTTACGTCTTACAAACCACAGTTGCATGGCATGTTTATTCGCGCTACTTGCATGGCGATTTTCTCGCATTACTCGCGTGATCCACTGTTGGAAAGTTCGTTTTCTGTGCGCCTGATTTTTCTTCAACACTCAAAGAAGTAGTCTGTGCGCATCATACGAACTTTTCAAAAGGGACATGAGCCTTTGCGAAAATTTGATGGATTTTTGGCCCTTAATAGAGAAAAATTGAATCTTACTTTGCGAATTGTTTCGATAATAGAAGAGCTGAGTATTCCTTCCTCGGTGGTTGGGCTCCTGGGCCCTGGTGTCGTGGAACTGCGCAACATATTCAGTCTACGAGTTTTCGCTATTTCTTTATTATATCTTAGGTAACATCTACGCAACTCAATGTAGGACAATTCTTTGCAGACATACTTCAATCTTCACTTGCAGAAATGAGTTAAATCCACATTGATATATCCATTTGGAAGTTAGAGGCAATTCTCAAGCATAAATCCACAAATAATCACAATAAATGATTTTAAACGACAAACTTCATATAGCTATAACGCTGACTAGGGGAGAAAAATAAGAAAACTATTTAAAAATAAGCGGTTGAAATCTAAATTTGTAATAATACCACATGTTCTCTTAGTATATAACACACACGCTTTTTAACCAGGCTATATTTTTCCTCCTAAAATTAAACGCCTAATAACCTATTTTAAATAAGCCTTAAATCCTTACTAGCGATTTTGTGCTTATTTGCTAAAGCTGTGTTAGTGTTATTTTGATGAATTATACGCCTGCTTGGCTGTTTAATTGAGCGATCGATTACTACAGCGATAGTACAATTCTACCAAACACAACAAAATAATCAAACTTGAAAACTGACTACAAGAAATCCGCAGCAGTGTTGCAAAATCAATTTTGTGAAGGCTTCGTAAATAATATTCTTCGGGGACTACATTAGGCTTACTTTATTTAACGATTTTAGTCTGTTTGTATATTTTAAATCAAACCAAAATGTAGAAAATGTATCATGTTTTTGTGAAAATTCAATAAATTCTTTGTAAAAATTCATTAAATTTAAATTGTTTGGCTTTTCGTCTTCCCGCCTTTTTTCGTGCAAGTGAATGGAATAAGCGAAAACGCGGGAGACACACTGTTCAGGTATTTTGCTTGGCTGTCTTCTTTATCCGCAAGGCCTTAATATATACACTGCTCATTAATGGACATCAATTACTCTCCTTTTATCCAATCAGGTGTATTAATGCCTACTAAAGTGAATAAACGTCTATATCATATACAACACACTGCAATAGCTCCGGTAATCCGAAGGTAGGCGCTATATAATTTTACCATTGCCCGTGTGATAACCGCCATGTGCTTTCCCATCTACGGGGATAAACATGAATATTCTATCCTCCTATTCAAAGTCTATCTCATTTTGAGTAGCGCGTTTTAATGGTTTACGCGACGTACGTTTGGTGGTTTGCTTTAAAGTTTAAAGACACAAACGAGTAGCGTCGCCACCCCTAAAACCGACCACACTACACACCCAATTCACCGCACACTTTAGTTTGAGACATTAGTGTATTAAATTTAAATCAATTCAACATATTTTTAAAATGCAGATTCTATTAATGACGCGTAACCACGATCACTATTAATGAGGAGTAAGTTAAATTTGTACACACAGTATTTTTTGGTTTATTGGTAATAATCACGAGGATTTTAAACTATTATAACAACTAACTGAGGTTAGCATGATAACGTAGATTACGCAAGGTATTTCGTGGAAACGTAGAGTGATTATGAAGGTAGTTGTTGGTAACGTCATTGATAGACACGTTCCTTCAATTTGGTAGAGCCCATTAATCTGCTGGGTTCAGGCAATGTCTGTAAAGTGCCCTTGCCCAAGGACATAACCGACTAGCTAGCGACCAGTTTTGCACCTGCAACCTATCGATTGAAAGGCGACGCACTTAACCACCAGACTAACCGGCCGGACTGGTTATTGAAGGCGAGATCTTAAAAAATCAAGTTGTTTTGTCCACGAGTCTTCTTGGGCTTTGCAGTGCTCCACCTTTTCGCCTCCCCATCCTAAAATCACATTAAATGGGAACCCGGGTTGGTAGCTGCGATATGTATGAACTGCATATGGAGGTTCCAATAAATGACCGACGTTTTCATAACGAGTGATTTCGTAATCTGGGTGTTCAGCTGATTCCATTAACTTGCGAAATTCAGGAAAACACCTTTCGTTCGGAATGCATGTATCGTCCATTCCGCAGATAAACAGATACGATATATCCTTGCGAGTATGAAATGGAACAAATGATGGAAAATTTGTAATGTTTTCATTAAAAGGGATCTTGAAATAATCTCTCAATTCCAGACATTGTTTCGGTTCTGGCTTAAACTTCTCAGCAGGCCAGAACTTGTCTTTATATTTCACATCTCCCATAAAGTTTAACATAGCACCGTTAATTGCCACCACACATCTAATGTTTTCCAAGCACGCGGCCATGGTCAAAGCAATCTGTGCACCTTTGCATATCGCAACTACTCCAACATCGCCAGACACTGATTCATGTGAAGCCAGGAATTTGACGGCATTTTCGAAATACTCCATGTCCAAAGTTTGGGCAAAGTTCGGTGTCAAATGTTCAGTTCCATAGTAAGCGAGTCCAAGTGCAGCAAAGCCGTTGGTGGCAAGCAATGCTGCTTTAAACTCCGCTATCCCAGGGTAACCCCCAAACAAGGTTATCACTCCTAAGAAGTGAAAAAAACAAATGAAAATTTTAAAGAAGCATTAGATGGTATTTTATTGACATAAAAAAGTGTCTGTAAAGATTTTCTTTTCCATAAATTACAAAATATATTACTTACTAATACTGTTTTAGCTCAGACTTTTTCAATAGGATAGGAATGATTTATTAGTGTGAATGAGAAAAAAACACAACAGGCTTTAACACGTACACTGATCAGATTAGGATAGGATAGGATATTCATGTTTAGGAACATGTGAATCATACACAACACACTGCAATAGCTCCGGTAACCCGACGGTGGACGCGAGGTGATCTGAAGATTGCCCGTGTGTTAACCCCCTAGGTTTTCCTATTCACGGGGATAAACATGAATATCCTATACAGGTTTAAAGCTACAACCTTTCAGGTGAAGAGAAGGTATTTCTAAACATTGTTAGTAGAAGGAATTCAATAGCTCACGGACAGAAATGCATATACAATATAGAGTTCATTTATATTCTTGGGATTGGAAATGCAGTAAGCTAAATGGTTATGGGATTGAAACCAGCTACTAGCTAGACCAGTGGTTTCCATCCTTGACGTTTTAGGGTCCGTAAAGCACTTTCAGGAGGGCCGCGGAAAAAATTTGGTAAGTCCTTACTTTACTCATAGCTTAATAATTTTAGTACGGCAATATGTCCTAAAACTTTTTTTAGTCTTCACTATACCGTCAAACATAAAAAAATTGCATGGGGTCCGTTGTGAATTATTTTAAAAAAAACGTTAGGAAACCACTGGGTTAGACAGGAGGGTCTCTGTGAAAGGTACTCAGCACAAATCTGTGACAAAGGTAATCTGATATTTGTCCATGAAGTACCATGCCAAAAAAGACAACTATCTATCGACCAGTTTTGATCCCACTACCTTTTGGCTGCATACAGACTGCCAGTAATAAGATTCAAATTTTTAAGAACAGGTCCTTATTTGAATCTTACTTGAACTAACAACAGGTTCCCTAAAAGGTCCAATATCTGTTAAAACTGTTAAAAAGCAATAATCGGATTGGTGATTATCCCGACGTTTCAAAAACGGGTTCGACCGAACCCATGCAAACCATTGAATCCCATCACTGCAGATGGCCAGCATATACTTACCAGGAAACCAGCTACCGACTAGAGATAAAGTGTCTTTGGGCACGGAACTTAGCATTAATCTGTGGCTGCAAGGTAATCTGACGATTGTCCATTGATTGCATTTCCAAAGGAGACAACTATCTATCCATCTACCAGTTTTAAACCCACTACCTTTTGAATGCATACAGACGGCCAACACATACCTACCAGGGAAAGGTCCATTTCCAGGTGGCAGGAACAGAGTGGCAACCAATCCGTTCTCCCGGACATCGAATCTCCTTACACCAGGACCCATGAACAATCGTTGGATCGTAGTTTCAGCGATTGCATCATTGTGAGTCACGCCATCTATTGGGCCGGTGTGAACTTTCAAATCAATGCATTGAGGGGTCGTTACGTCTCTGTGAATCAACCGGATGATATCTTCCTGGGTAAACATTAATAAATATAAATAGCAAATACATATTCCGTATTCCCTTATCCCAGCGGTTCCCAAACTTTTTTTGTTGGCGGCGCCTTTTGTAAACTTATTAAACCTTGCGGCTCCCTCGTAATGGCAAAATTTTCAAACTGCATGTATTGTATATCCAGACTATAGCATGTATTTGGTTAACCATTCAAACTCTTTAAAACTATTCACTAAACTACTAACGTGACGAACACTCAATTAATGCAAAGCAGTTATTTGACAAACCATTATTCGAAAACAATGCCATGTTAGTGAGCAAATAGTGGCAGATAACACCGAACAATGGATTTTACAAGTAAAACGAATGCTGTATGCCAGTGTATGGGGTTGCACACCAGGCTCAAACATCTCCAATTAATGTTTACTGGTGTAACACACATGTACTGTTTTTTTTTGTGAAAAAAAACACAATAAATGCAGCAACTTCCGCATGCTTTCGCGGCGCCCCTGGAAAAGTCTCGCGGCTCCCCAGGGCGCCGCGGCGCCCAGTTTGGGAACCGCTGCCTTATCCAATATCCTTCCTTTGATATGTACCTTAGATCATAATCTTCCTGAAAATAAATCAAATAAATTGAAAATACATATTCCCATATTCAATATCTTTTTTTAATATATACTATGAAGTATAATGCATGGATTTCCACAAAGTGTTGCAAAAACACAAGGCAAACATTTTTTTATTTATTTTAAGACGTTTTTTAAAATAGTTTTGATTCATTTTCAATCAAAGCAAATTTAAATAAATAACAAAACATTTTAGAATAGGATTTGAAATTCTAGATTCAAAGTATGTTTTTCTAGAACACCTAATTATCCTATATTGTGCATCCCAAAATGTAAATAACTTTCCATGACATATCAATATAAAAAGCAATATATATCTGTTTTATACATTTACACCACATTGAGCAAGATTTAAACAAACTGACCTCTCTATCAGCTTTACCATCCATGGACCACAATAATCCCATCGGTTTAACCCCTGTATATGTTCCCTCTATCGAGGCTTCTTTCTCTAAATCTAGAATCCCTATTTAAACAAAGATTAGTTTAGGGAGGTGGGATAAAACAGCAAAACTACAGTTGTTAAAATAATTCAGTAAATATACATGGTATAACAGGAAATAAAGTGAAAAGACTGTTTGTTTTTTCTTATACTACACCATCTGCATGCCACTGAAGTATTTCAGCTACTTTCGCAAAGTTGTTTTCTTTCCTTTTAATTATTGCTATTTTATTCATTGCAGTAAAGAAGGAGAAAAAAATGAACTAAAATGTTGCCCCCAAAAAAAAATTGTGGATAAAAAATTATCAGAAAATTAGAAGAAGTTTTGCGATCGCGTAATTGTCATTCATATTTTATGCCATAAAACACGAAAAAAAAACATGGGAATCAAACTCAATAAAATAACGAGGCAACGTACCAGATGTTGGAACTCTATACTGAGCGAAGCTCTCATAGAAGCATTTCTCAGTGACTTGCGTTCGTGCATGCAATGTTACATCACTGGCAGCGGGTAATCCTGGGTGGATGGAAGGTATGTTAAGGTGGTGACGTATTTTACAGGCCTAAGATGCATCAATATAGGGCACACTGTCAATAAATTGCTTTGACTTTTTAAAACAAAAAGGCACATTGGGCTATAAAAGCAACAGATTTTAAGGACAGCTCTCTTATTTCGTAAGACAGTGGTTTGTTTATAAAACAATAGGACTGGTTTTGAGTGTAGACAATGAAACATAAAGCACTACCTACATTAGGTGCACTGACTTATAGGCCTAAGATTCATGATCAATTTTAAGAAAAAAAGGTATTTAAAGTGTGCATTATGGCCATAAAATAAGGTACCTTATAGACTTTGCAATCAAGACACTGGACTTAATGGGCGTTAACTAGGGTTCCATGACAACTGAACCCCTTACAACTGAACCCCTTACAACTGAACCCTTACAACTGAACCATTTACAACTGAACCCCTACAATTAAGCCCCTTACAACTGAACTCCTTTTAACTGAACCCCTTTAAACTGAAACCCTTTACAACTGAACACATTTCAATTAAACCTCTTTACAACTGAACCCCCTTTTCAGTTAAAAGGGTTCTGTTTAAAGGGGTTCAGTTGTAAAGGGGTTCAGTTGTAGGGGCTCAGTTGTAAGGGGCTCAGTTGTAAGGGGTTCAGTTGACTGGTTTAACTAGTGATCATAGTTGGGTATTCTGGGTCCACCAAACTTTCTGCTAATACAACTGTGATCTACACCAACCTTATATTACATAATATGATATTAAAAAAACAAACCTTCGACGCAAATTCGAACTTTCTTGTCAGCTATCCCAGGATTTGGCTCAACCTTTATAACAGGACCACCAGAGCATAATGCAGAAACGCTGAATAACCTTGCGTTTCCAATTTTCCGTGCCAGAAAGCTTCTAAGCATAGTTCCAAGCCCAAGCATCAAACAGCAAAATGTTTAAAATACTAAGCATTTCCTACGAAATCCCTAAATCAAATTAAAAAAATATTAATTTTTATGAAAATGATAAACAATAGCCTACAGAAAAATGCAATAGAATCCAAGGAATTTTGATTCTGCAAGTGCTGTGTCAAATAAACATCAAATTAGTATGTTTGATTTTAAGATACTTTACCTTACAAGGCATTTTAATGCTTTAAATATAAAATGGCTTAAATTAACTGTGTTGTAAGATACTTAATTTCATAAAAATGCATAAGAGCTGTATTTATATAAAGATGTATAAATCTATTACATGAATGTCAGTAGAATTTAAAATTATGCGAGAATGGTTAAAAAGAATACAGTAAACCAATCATTAATAAAACCTACAGAACGTATGTATTAACATGGATTGTACATAAAATCATATTAATAGTATAAAAACACAAGAAAACAAATTAATCATAATTCACCATGAAATATTAATTTGCATATATTAGTTACTTAAAAATCATATTAAACAGAACTCATGAGGGTAAATATTAGAAAAGTGACTTAGAAAGGCATAGATTGGCAAATTTGCAATATTCTACAGATAAAAAACTATATTGTTCAGGTTAATAAATATTTGTGCTATTGGTCGGAGGGTTATCGGAATGAAACCAACTGCTGGCTAGTTAGTTGTGTTCTTGTAAATGCACCATCAGCTGAAAGGATCTAGGATTGAAACTGGCCGCTAGCTAGTCGGTTGCGATCTTGTAAAGGCACCGTAAGCTGAAAGGTCATAGGATTGAAACCGGCCGCCAGCTAGTCAGTTGGGCAAGGCGTTTGACATTAGTTGCCTGGACCAACCACAAATTGGGATGAACCAGGACTTTATAATTCTTATTTGTTCAACAAAGAAGATGGCAACAGATAGGTAACAATATGTTGTTTCTTCAATTTTAACTTTGGTGATTTGTAATGAAAATCATAATATTTGTTTCTATCTTCTGATTGACAGATTAATAGACAGATTAGTTGTTTAGTAAAGTCTACATCCATCTTTCTTTTTGATTAATTGACAGCTTAATTGACAGATTAGTTGTTCCGTCTACATCTTTGATGTGAGTTTCCCTACAAGATTCTCCCTTAAGAAGTCGACCTGTTTCGTCCAAGAATCCTTCTGAGCCCAGCAATGTGGGATCATCTCACCACCCCAGTCCATTATCACCGACTGCCCCTTCTGAGCACTTATCGCGTTATGCGGGGCAAACGGGGGCTCGATCAAGTGCCCAGCCCCGGGGTAACGAAGGATTTTATAACTCGGGTGATTCGCCATTTTCAATAACTTCTCAGCTTGGTTTGCCCATAGTTCAGATTGTACGCTGTTGTCATCGAGTCCAGCTATGAAGAGGTAGGCGACGTTCTTTCGCTGATAAAATGGAGTTAAACTGTCGGCTACATCCGAATGAAAGGGATCGTGCGTGAACGGGAAGAACTTCCTTCCAATGAAGATCCCGTTTCGGATGAAGTCCTCCGCTTCAGAGGAAATAGTGGAAACGGGGAATTCCCTCCCTCTGTATGTGAGCGTGATGTAGCTTGTATGGATCATCCCATTGATCCACACCACACACTTGACTTGCGGTAATACTGACGCGGCAGCGAGCACTATGTGTGTGCTGAACGATATACAAATCAGTCCGAACCCACATGAACTATCCACCACTGGGATACTACTCAGTAGAGCAAACGCTTTCTCAAAATACTCAAGTTCAAACGACTTCATTCCCCCGAAGGTTTCGAACGTCGGCATTCCAGCCACCCCATAATAAGCAAGCGCCAATGTGACAAACCCATGTGAAGCGAGGAGAGAAGCCTTGAAATCCATCGCACCGGGGTATCCTCCGAATAAATTCAGCACGGCTGGGTGAAAAACATAGAATTACATATTTTAATTAATTATAAAATTAGATTTTTTAAATTAATAATAAAATTAGAATTTTTAATTTTTTATTTATTACTAGCAAATTTGATAACAGAGGGGGAAATATTGGTTATGATTTATAGGATTTCCACTTTTTTTTTCATGAATGGAAAACGTTATCACACAGGCAATCATCAGATTACCTCATGCCCAATGGTGGATTGCCAGATCTATTGCATTGTGTTTGATTGAGACATTTCTTTAGTTTTAATTTAGGCGATCTGCTTATTGTCTGAAACATGGTCACAACCGTCTAGCCCAGTCATTGGCAACATACGGCCCATAAAGAGATTTTGACTGGCATACAGACTGTATCTAACCATACCCTGTAATTAAGATATTGAATGCTATCGGTGTAATAATCCGGCCCACCAAGAACTTCATTTTCCCAAATCTGGCCCGCTGACTAGAGCAGTTGCCCGCCTCTTGAATATTTTGATAGTCCACAAATACCTGGAAATGGACCCTCCCCAGGGGGTATAAAGAGCGTTCCATGAACCCCATGACTTTCCACCGTGACCGGTATCCTTTTAGTCCCCTCCGCCATAAACCACCTGTTTATCTGCGTTGAAGCAAGCTCCCTCACATGCTCCAAGCCGAGTTGCTCCAGCGTGAATATCGACTCCTCGTACACGCACAACCTCACCATTAGAGGGGTGGTGACATCCAACTTTACAAACCGAGCAAACGGTTGCTGGAATTGCGGGGTTGTTATCCGGTGATTGATAGATTAGGTTAAGATTACTGTTGGGTTCATGGGAATATGTCCGACAGATTAGTCTAGTGGTTAAGTGCATCTTTTTAACTGAAAGTTTGCAGTTTCGAAACTGGTCCCTAGCTTGTGTCCTTGGGTAAGGCACTTTACAGACATTGCCTGAATCCAACGGATTAATGGGTTCTGCTAAATTGAAGGAATGTGTGAATCATACACAACACACTGCAATAGCTCCGGTAACCCGACGGTGGGTGAGATGTCCTCACAATTTTTTTTTAGTTTTAAATCCACTGGGTTCAGGTAATATCCGCTTAGTGCCTTGTCAAGGACACATTGAACAAACAAGAGACTGGTTTCGATCCCACAACCTTTCATCTGCTAACAGACCCCCATCATAATATGCTGTAAAGTTAGAACATCTCATTACCTTATTAAGAAGAGAAGGTTGCATTGCCCACAATAAACCCATCCTTTCGACTCCTTTATAACTTCCTCCAATTGATTCATCTTTGTCGACATTGATTCTACCTGAAGGAAGTGGTTTCACTGCTGGGTTGGGTGATAAGAAGATGTTAGACACTGGTGGATAAGGTGGGTCATGTGTAAAGCGTTTGATTATCGACCGTAAGGTTGAGAGATCAAAATCAGCACCCGGTTGTTCTTTGACAAGGCCGTTTAGAATTGGTTATAAAATTCATGTTTATCCTTGTGAATGGGAAAATATCAGGAGGGTTAACACTGTGTTGTATATGATTCACACGCTCCTTGAATTTGGTAGAACCCATTAATCTGCTGGGTTCAGGCAATGCCCTGTAAAAGTCTTGCCCAAGAATACAACCAAGCTAGCAACCAGTTTCGAATCTGCAACCTTTTGGCTGAAAAGTGACGCACCAACCCACCAAGCTAAAACGACTGTAGCAATGTCTTTATAGTACTCAATACACTACAATAGCTCCAGTAACCCGACTGTGTCAGTAGTATGAACATTTTCCCTGTCATAACGCTCCGTACGTTTTCTAAACCTCAAGAATATATATGAATATGCCACCCTAACTTGAACATTTCAATATTAAAGTCAAAAATTAATTACAAAACTTTAATCAACATAGATTCACCTTCACCATCAGCCTTGTACACAGCCACACACTCAAATGCATTTCCATTGTCTATAGTTGTGTGTGAGTGCAGCGTTACTCTTTGTAAGGGCTTCAAACCTGGGAATGAAAATAAAAAACTAATAAATAAAACTGATTTTATAATTCTATGAAAAAATTAGGGGTGTATGGGTATAAATTCCATCCTTATATTTAAAATTGTACCCTGGTACCTCCTTTACAAATTGTTAACAAAAATTGTGACTTCTTGGGCTTTAAACCTGGGGATGAAAATTTAACTTAAAATAGATTTTTTTTTATTTAGGTAAATATGAGGTGTAAACGTTTTCCTTATATTTAAACATTCCTGGCCCCTGAACCTTCATATGTCCATTCACAGAAAAACCTTATCTTTTTAATCTGAAACTTAGTAAGTATTTAACCCTTGGGAAAGATTCTTTTTGCGCAGTTTGCGCGTTTTGACCGAGTCCGCTTTGTAGTGCTCTAGCACCTTGCGTGTTAAAAGTCATTAAATTCAAGAAAACTTCACTTAAAATTTTCAAAGGCAAAGTTATGTTTATTTTTGCTGTTAAGATATATCATAAGACTTTCCAACAAGACCAAACTTTACCAGTTTTGACAAGAAATTTTGGAGATTTTTTATTTTGAATAAGTACATCTCAGAAAATCTGAATTTGGTTATCTCGTTTTTAAAGGGTTAAGTTTGCAATGTGGAATATATACACAACAATAAAGTCATTCGCATTTTTTAATGTAAATATATTTGTACACATTTATTAAATATATATTTAGTAACCTAGAATGTATGTACTTGGGTCTTCGGATAACATTTTGCATATAATACCAGGTGTGAATGTAGGATACTATACAACCAATTTACAGTTGTGTTTCATACCAATGTAGACATTGCAGATTTACACTCGAAATTGCAAGGATAGTAAACTGAATTTTTGCCTAAAATTACTGGAAAAAATTATTTAAACTCACAATCCAACAACATAACCATACCAACGTTTAAAACAAACAGCTTAAGATTGAATTCAACAATTTTAATATTTTGCCTTAATTTCGTTCAACCCCTGACTTAATTAAGTTAAATTCCTTCAAGTACCTTGCCTAAGGACAATTTATTAGCTATGGTTAGTTTTGAACCGATCTACCTACCCCCCCTCATATCCATTCCGACATAAGAAAATAATAAACTATAGAATTAAACAAAATAAATGCATCAATGCAATTGCAAACAAATGTTGTATAACTTACCTGATACAGAAATAGTAATTGGTTGATCTGAAATGCTATCTGCTGCGCTGACATGGATTTTCACATTTTCACTCATTTTACAAATTCTACCACCTAACCACCATTACTGCAAGAATTAAGTGAATTATAAAAAATATTTAACAAATTACTATTTCTACAAAGTCACTACGAAGTGTTGACTTAATCAATCAAAACAAACTGCAATAACTTCGCTAACCCAACAGTGGACGCAAGATGGGCTTCATTAATCAGCAGGACAGCATGGCGGAACAAGGGTTCCTTTATTTTGTACAGGTCCTCTTGGTCCGCTAGGTCTAGTTCCCTGCCCTAAACACTAATCTTAACCTCAGAACTAACCCTAACTCCAACCCCATGTTTAAAACTAACTCTAGCTGACCTAGCGCTGGACCTAGTGGACCTGTGCAAAATGGAGGGACCACGGAACAACAGGGCGGGACAGGGCATAGAAGGGCAAAATGATATTTTCGTCACTAACATAAGCGGGACGGGGTAATGGTATATCATTAAAGGGAAATTATATCATGATATACCCTTAATCTGTCCCGCTTGTTTTAGTGACGAAAATACTTCTTTCAGCTCATAAAATACCCCTTTCCATAACCGATCCTGCTCATGATATAGTGTGTTGTCCCGCCCCGCTGTCTTGTAGATTAGTGAAGCCCCGCACAATAATGTGCTACCTGTTTGAGAATACTCGATTACATAGTCTGACAATTTAATGAGTAAAAACTTTTTTTAGTTTTCCTTTATTCATGGGGGGTAAAACACAAAAATTCCGAAAAAAAACTATTAAGATAAGAAAACAGGCAATCAAAAGCAACTTTAATTTAGACACTACATTTAGTTTCCTTTTGGTTTCCTAAAAACTAAAAGGAGGGAATCTGCAGACTTAAAAAATATTGCCATAGTAAAAGTTATTTTTATAATTGGGGTTGAGATTACTGTTTACGGCAGGGTTAGAATTAGTTGCCATAGTTTAAGTGATCAGTTTCCATCCCTCCTTCCCTCTTACCCTTCTTTTGGTTTACTTACATAAAAACTAAAACAAGGGAAAGAAGGAAACTGCACACTAAAATCAAGATAATGACATTAGAGTTAGTTTTAAACATGGAGTTGAGAGTTACGGTTAGTTCTGAGGTTGACAATAATGTTTAGGACAGGGCTTAAATTAGTTTCCACAATTTTAGTAAGCAGTTTTACTCTTTTCCGCTTTTTTTCTTTTAGTATTGCCCTGTACAAATTCCCATACAGGAAATTAAATAGCTACATACACCTTTAACCTTTTAATCGCCGGACAAATAAATGCATTATCACAATGCACACAACAAATGCAATGTAAACAATATAGTGACCTTGTATTGGGGGAAGTCCCTCCGTCGAGGACGCACATGTGGATATTTTTAGAGGGGAGTATTTTTTAAAATAACATGATTAATTTGTTTAAAGTCGTTAGACACGATATTTTACATTTTTTAACGTTAAAATATAAATTTTAATTCAATACTGTCCTACAGATTTATTTAAGTGGTTTAGTGCGTGGCTTTTTCAGTCGAAGGGCTGCGGCTAGTCGGTTGTGTCCTTGGGCAAGTCACTTAACGGACATTTTAAGTAAGCTTGAAGCGGATTAATGCGTTCTACTTAATTGAAGGAACGTGTGAATCATACACAACACACTGCAATAGCTCCGGTAACCCGACAGTCAGCGCGAGGTGATCTGACGATTACCCGTGTGTTAGGGTAGGATAGAATAGGATATTCATCTTTATCCCGTGAATAGGAAAACCAAGGGGGTTATCTCACGGGCAATCGACAGATCATCTCGCGCCCATCGTTGACCCCCTTGGCCGAAATCGGGGAACCCAGGGTGTGAAATAAAACTGGATTTTTTATGAAAGTTTCTTGCAAACTGCCAGGAGCTATTGCAGTTTACATGATAGAGATTTGCTTGCTGCTTTTTTGTTCACTCCATATACCTGGTCGATTCTCTTTGTAGGTTAGTGCGTCGCTTTTAACCCGAAAGATAATGGCTTCCAAACTGGTCGCTAGCTAATAAGGTGTGCCCTTGGGCAAAATACTAAGCAAATATTGCCTGAATTCAATAAAGTTTTCACTTAAATTAAATAATATATAGAACACCGACAATCGCTCCAGTTCCCGACGGTGGACGCGAGGTAATAATCCTACGAACACTCAAAATTTTTTTTTGTTCATTTCACAGGCTGTAATAACTTCGTTCCCAAACATGGAAGCAAGGTATTATACCGATTGTCATAAAATACTTATTGTTAACCGCGTGTCTTCGCAATCAAGTAACAAATTATCCTTCGATTATCTAAATCTATACCGCCCTCAACCGGCCGCAAATAACTACCGAACTTTGACCGGATCTTTGATGTTATAAGTGCCTGGATAGCTATTCTATATACGCGTGGGCGGGATTTTAAACTTTCTTTTGCGTATTACCATAAACAAACCTTGACGAATAAGTCATTTTTTCAAATATAAAGCTGTTACCAGAAGAATAAAGTACAAGATGCATTATTTATTAAAAAGAAACATAAAATTGTTTTGGAACTCATGAATCACAATCAAAGCGCACTTGGCTCACATGCCTACGGCATTGTAGCTATATAAAGTAAAATTGCATAAAAAATCACATAAAAACACAATAATCGCAACACGCGTTTCTAACACACAAGAAATACTTAAAATACCCATTTCAACAGCAGCAGCACAGTGAAAATGCGAGAAAAGTGGCGGTGGAATATTTACAAAGATAAAAACGAGAGAATTGAAATGTAAGTGAAAGAAAGTGAACTCAAACGGGATATTGATCGAATTAATGGTTGATTTTCATATTTTTGAAAAATGGTTAAAAATTTACCATCGTTACAACATGTTGTATTTGAAGATAGGTGTGTTGCCGTTAATTTTTGTTTCTTCGATGAAAACACGCAACAGGACTACGGTCACGTGGCCGAATGGTTAAATCGACTGATACTTTACCGACTTGAAAATAAAAACGGTCTTAGTGACGAAATCCTAATGGGTTCAAAACTAAGCTCGAAAAAACACGAAAGGAACTGCTATAAAAATGGAAGCAGGAAAATATTTTCTTAGTACGGATAACTAGCTTATGGTTACAGGGTGTGGATAGTCAATTAGAATACCACATGCCCGCAGCCGAGTTTACTCAATGATCATATCTAGTGTTATTTGTTTATCATTTTTGTAGATTCATGGTTATGCGAATAGCGAAAGGGGATCTCCCACTACCGAGCTTGTTAGATCCCATACGCTCGAGGTCAACCCGAACATGGTGGCGATTCCCACCGCGCTAAGTCCAGCAAGTGTTTGCAATGCTACCATGTTAGCCGTCTTAATCCTGCGTCACGTGGTATTGGGATAAGGTAATGAAGGGAATGTTGATAAGATCGATTAGGGATAGTTTATTTATGTGTATCCACGATAATGGGAAAACCAAGGGGGTTAACACACAGGCAATCGTCAGATCACCTCGCGCCCACCGTCGGGTTACCGGAGCAATGGTGGTGTGTTATGTATGATAGACACGTTCCTTCAATTTGGTAGAACCCTTTAATCCGCTGGGTTCAGGCAATGTCCGCAAAGTGCCTTGCCCAAGGACACAACCGACTAGCTAGCGACCAGTTTCGCACCTGCAACCTTTCGATTGAAAGGCGACGCACTTAACCTTTTAACTGGTGCCAGCATACTCGGTCCAACACAAGTCGTTCTCTCACCTTTGCATTATTTTCCGGTCATTCGCATGATCCTCTTCCTTCAAGATGAACTTCTTTGCTCCGGTGATGTACGTCATGAAATAATCCTCCCAGCTGAAAGCTCGGACGTCCAAATTGTACATCTGCAAACAAACATTTGATTAAACCTTCAATTCTAACCAACTGTTAAGTGAAATTCATGTCTTATCACGGGGTGAATAATCGTAATGGGCAATCGTCGGGTTACCTTGTGCTCACCATCAGGTTACTAGAGCTGTTAAAGTGTGTTTAAAACAATGGAGACAATAAGATTTTGTAAACAAAGCAGCGTGGGTCATAAGCAACATTCGCTTATAATTTCTTTGCACAATAACTTAACCGACCAACTGGTTTCGATCCAACCTTTCGGCTGATGGGCCGACTCGCAACCTTATAATCTAACCAGCATCAAAGAAGAATTTTAAACGTATGGGGACAGATCCATCGTAAATACCGCATGCCCACGGTCGAGGCACCCACCTTTCTATCCCCGGGTTGGAAAGCTTGGAGGAGACGATCAGCGTTGCTCCGATCCCACTGGAAGTTGGTGGTGAAGAAGAATCCCATCACTTCCATCCCGGACTGGATCTTCCCGTTCAACTTCACGAACCTGGGAGGTTGGGAGGTTCATTGGGTGATAACAATGTGATAGGAGGATCGTGTGTTCGTGGGTGAAACAACCGAGATGTTGTAAACAATATTCGTGGGCAAAATAACTAAAACTTTATGATACGAAGCGCAACTAGGTTACCTGAGGTATTATAGTAAATGGGGACAACCAGGATACCAATTCTTTACCTGATGGACTCGTTTCTAAGAAGGTTTTTGTATAGAATGTATCGATCGCGTTAACCATTCGGCACACTGCCGTGCCACTTTCATTCATAATTTGCACCACTGCGTAGTAAGGCATTGCCGTGGATAACAAATATAGAACTACGTCATTATTACGTCATAACTAATTTTTCAGGCACCAGTACCATTGGAATATATGAAAGGAAAGCAACTTACTGTCGTTTCTGGTTGGTCAAAGCGAGGCACATGTCCATGACGTGTGCAGGTACAGTTTGCAGGGTGAACATGGCATAGTCGCATAGTCTTCTACAGGGGGGAAGAATTTTTGGTTAAGTTTAGATTTTGTTTTTCGTTTTCTTGGTGTAAATACGCAGCAATATCTTCTGTAAAAGTTAAAAAACAAGAAATATACAGTCGTAAAAACACGGAAACTCGATTGCTTTTTTAGTTTTACAAATAATTGAACATATTTGTTTCTATAGAATTAATGCTAAAAGGAAACTTATTCATATGTATTCTTAACTTACTTGTTTGTGGTAAGCAGGCAGGTGGGCTGGAAGGGACTGGCGCTCTTCAACGGGACAAGATCAAGACTTCGGCGGGAGTAGGACTCTGCAGATGCCGTGCTCGGTTAGTATATGAGTCGGGCCATTTTTACTTGATAATTCTCTATTTTTGCTTATCTTTAAATATAATGTTTATGTACTGACTGTGCATAAGTCGTTAACTAAGTCCGACCGGTTAGTCTAGTGGTTCAACCGAAAGGTTGCATGTTCAAAACTGGTCGCTTACTAGTCGGTCGTCTCCTTGGGCAAGGCGTTTCACGAACATTGCCTGAACCCAGCAGATTAATGGGTTCTACTAAATTAAAGTAACGTGTAAATTATACACAACACACTGCAATAGCTCCGGTAACCCGACGGTGGGCGCGAGGTGATCTGACGATTGCCGTGTGTTAACCCCCTTGGTTTTCCAATTCACGGGGATAAACATAAATATCGTATAAGTGTCTTGCCCTAGTACAAAACCGACCAGCTAGCGACCAGTATCGAATCTTAAACCTTTCGGTTGAAAGGCGTCACACTAAACCACAAGACTAACTACCCAGTGGTTTCCCACTAGGATAGTCACCCCAGAACTGAAGTACACTACCTTCCAATACAACAACGACCAAATAACCCCCCACCCACCTAGCTCATGAAGCTTCAAAGGATTAGTAGTGGAAGTGTTGATGTGATAAATCTGGATCTTTGTCGATTTGCGAGCAGTTTCCGAAGACATGATTTTTTGGAAACTCGATTTCTTGCCGAAAACTGTATAAAATAATTTTGTTTAACTTGACCTGGTTTCGAAATTGTGACGACTGGTTTCTTTACAAGGTTAGTTTAGTGATCTTTTAATATTTTCTGCTGATTTGGTAAATGCCCGGGTAACCCGACTGCGGCACGAGGTACAACTGACGACCTATCAATTCACGGAAGGTAGCTATGTAGGCCCACACAAATAGATACAAAAAGAACACATGATTCGACTGATTAGATTGGTTTAATACCTCGCCTTTCAGTCGAAGAGCACCAGGTTCGAAACTGGTCGCTTGCCAGTAGGTTAAGTATTTAGGCAATGCACTTAATGGACATTGCCCAAACCCAATGTATTATTGGTTTTAATTCAGGTAAAAGAAATTCCTCAATCATATACAACACACTGCAATAGCTCTGATAATCCGACGGTGGGCGCGAGGTGATCTGACGATTGCCCGTGTGTTAGCGCCCATCACGTTTTTCCATTCACGGGGATAAACATGAATATTCTATTATTACATTGATTCAAAATGACACCATCCCACATCCCACCAACCTGGTACTGGACTGTTGCTGCGTTCCGACCCCGAAGCTTCGATTCCGTCATCCAAACTTTCCTCGTCCCCACTACTGTTGTAACCTGACGAGCGTCTCCTGTGGATGAAGTCATTCGCTGTCTTCATGGCGGCACCAATCACTCCGTTCACCACGAAATCCACGGGGATAAGATCAGCAGTGATCTCACGGTCGGCCAGACAACACCGCAATAATCCTTTCCCGTACGCGATAATGAACGCGGTTGGTCCATACACATTAGTGCACCAACCCTGGGAAGAAATGAATATGAAGTCAGATTTACACACACGTCTTGACTCTTCACCCACGAGGATATAAATGAACCAACCATCCACACACTGTAATAACTTCTGCAACTCGACTGTGGGCATGAGATGTCTTACACGATACCAGTGGATAAAGTCTGGCTTCCCACCCACGAGGATATAAATGAACCAACCATTTTACACACTGTAATAGCTTCTTCAACTCGACTGTGGGCATGAGGTGTCTTACGATACATGTGGATAAAGCTTGACTATCCACCCACAAAGATATAACTAAACCATCCAACAACCCACATGAGCAATTTAGACAGACGTTGAAAACTTACAGGCATTGGTTCTTGCCAAGCAGGGATGATCATGCTTGGACGAACAATACAGATCGGCAGGTTACCAGATTCTCTGCAGATGACGTCTTCGGCGAGTGCTTTGGTAAGGGTGTACGTGTTTGGTCTAGTGGATATGTTTTAGTTGAATAGAGGAAGCTGTTTGGTATTTTTGGAGGTTGTAATACGAGTAATATAGAACTTAATAGTAAGGTTGATTTAATCGTCGGATAAAAATAGTATTCTCCTTTTAAAGCTAGAAGTCTCAAAAATATTTACATATTAGTTGCTACGATATAATACCAACATGTTAAAGTCACCTCGTTTTCAGCAGATCAGGCGTCAGTTTCTCAATTGCGTCATCACCCAACCACTTCAGCGTCGCCTCCAGGTCCAGATAGTCGATCCCACAATCGTAGAATTCTTCCTTCACGTATTTTCTATCCGCATGGGCGTAAGCTGTGTGTGGATTTTGGTTATTACTTATTTGTATCCTCTAGAGGACTATGATAGTGTTTAAACGTGGCTAGTCCCCAGGACACTTATTTGTATCGCCTGGAGGACAACTAAGGTCGTTTAAACACGAAAAAAGAATCAGATTTATCTCTGCCTACAGTCGGTTTGTTTAGCTAATTAGTATAATTGAATAGAACATCTTTCAAAAGGTTGTTACATTTAAATCAGTTGCTAACCAGTCGTTTGGGAAATGCACTTAATGAACATTATTTAAATCCACTAAATTAATAAAATGTAGTTAAACTAAGGAAACGTCTTAATCATTCACAACACATTTCAATAGCTCTGGTAACCTGACGGTGGGTGCGAATTTATCTGATTGCATTCAGCGGATATCGGCTAATCCCTTTGGAAATATAATCTGAACTAAAACAGTAGAAACGTTATACTTCAGCCCACAGACACTAAGACAATATATGAACATATAACGAAACCAGTGGGCGCAACAGCATGTTATAAGGATCATCGCACAATTGGTACGAACCGGTGGAAACGTGGACGAACGCTTGAAGATTGTTCCATTTCAACTTCATCAACCTTCGAACGCAAAGAACGTTCATTTCGTACGAGATTCTGGGGTTGAAATTGTTTAATTATTTATTGGTTTAACTAAATTTGTAAATGTATGGGGAGATAAGTATTTAATGAATATTTCAACATTAACATGAATGAATAAACTGTAGAGACTTTTCAGATACAATTCCGTTTTCTTTTATATGTCCAGTTGTGGGGTTTATCTAAATTTGTAAATGTAATGGAAACAAAATTTTAAACAAATCTTTAATTAGGATAACTGAATTTTGAATATTCAAAGCAAATATAAATGTATAAACATTCATTTTGGGACGTTTTGTCTACATATTTATTGCCATACATTGGACACAATTAAATATATACACTAGTTTGTATGATCCTACAAATAAAGTTAAACATACATAGCTAAAATAGTTACAAAATAAAGCTTATTTAACTAGGTGTAGTATATACAGGCTAGTGAGTATAATATATAAGTGTAGTCTGTATCTGCTGTTTAGAACAGAAATTAAAATTAGTACAAACGTGTATTTTGTAGGCGGTTTAAAATGTACATTATTTAATAGTACCGACTCTAACGTTTTCCCTAATTAAAAAAGTTCCACGAATTCTTATGAATTGTTTGCCTAAGAACCGCTGTACATCAAATAACTGACCGCTTTAGCTTTGAAGAGGTCATAGCGTGTACAAATATGTTTCAAGGACGACATATTAATAACTGACCGTTTGGACTTTGGCCAGTTAGTTATTCAATGCGCAGTTTAAATGTTAGTTCACTGACCAAGGTCACTTAAGCGCGTGGGTAACCCGTGTTAAAATGGTGGTTGGAAAGAACAAAGGCCATTGTGACATTGGTTTATTAAAATAATGGTCGTATGACCTTGGGGTTACTGTAGGTCACAAGTCCAAAACAAAACATAACCAGTTGTTAAAAGAATATGAAAATCATTTTGGCAGGAATCGTATATTTTCGTGCGAAACATGCGAAAATACACGTCTGGTTTGATAACCTATAAAATAAGCCTAAATAAATTCGGTCCGTTTTCCTACAAGTTTTTGAAACAACACTATACGCGTTTGGTGTCCAGCTTTAAGATAAAAAAAATTGTTACTAAAACGGTCATATGGCCGAATGGTTAAAGCGACCAATTCATAAACAGATTTTAATATAAAAAACGTATTGGTAACGAGCACTGGTCCGAAACCTATACCGGATAAAATCACAACAATTTTACTCCTAAAATGTTTTTTAACTTCATGCTAGGCTTTAATTTTAAAACAATATTTTGGATTCCCACCTTAAATGCTCGTTGAACTTTAGCGTAGCGGCGGAATGGATGAAAATGTTGACCTCGTTTCGTAAGGTTCTCCGATCATCCGAACTAAGCCCGAGGTCGTCTGCTTCAAGGTCACATGACACGAACGAGAGTTTCTCGTGGAAATTCGGTTGCGATTGGCGCAGAATGTCGAACGCCTGGATGTTTTGGTTGTTTTTGTTTTACATTTTGTTCTATACTGGACAAGTATAGAAATAAGCTACAAAAATGATTCTATTATTTTGTGTGGACAAATGGTTAGCGCGACCGATTCATATATATATATACCAAATTCCACATAAAAAAACGATCTTAGTAAAGATTCATTCATAGGTTTTAAACTTTAAAAAGGGATAAAAGGCCAATAAACAAAATACAAAATTGGTATAGAATCCATAAAATTATGAGAAAACTGCTTGGTCATTCAGTTAGACACGTAGTGTTTTAGGGCACCAATCCAAGAGCTGTAATTATAACAAGTCACTGGCAAGTCAGTTGTGTTCTTAAGCAAGTTACCAATTTATCAACCTTAATAATAATTTACAATCGCTTTAATAACCCGAACATGAGTACGATGAGATATTCGAACGAATGTAAAATGCCCCCTAAGTTTTCCACCTCACAAGGATAAGAATAAGTGAAATATTTCACAAATCGTGCCAGCCTAATCGCTATTTATATACAGCCATTTAAAATAATATAATTAATAAATATAACCACGGTAATTGTCGCATAAATGACAAAATATGCGGAGACAAAAACGCCCAAAATAACAATTAAAATTTTTAAGTCCTTAATCAAAAAAATATTGATACACAGCATAAATAAGTTGTTAATATAACCACGGTTTATTCGAATAACCGCCCACCCTTCAACCGAAGATCCCAATCTACTCACCGGTTTCATGGCCAATTGCTCCAATCGTTCCTTTGGGTCAGTATTCCTCTTGGTTCGGATGAACAAAATAATCTTGGAGATATCTGGGCAAGTTCTTAATAACTTCTCGATGATGCCCTGACCCAGGAAGCCTGTTCCGCCGGTCATCCCCACCGTTTTCCCGGCATAAAATTCTGCCATGGTCGGGTAAATCTGAGGAAAAACGTTTAAAATCCAAATTGGCTGCCGTCCTAATAAGAGAAATAGAATGAAACAAAATATTATGTTTCTTATTGAAAAGTTTTGATTAAAATAAAATAAAGCGAAAAATGTCTGAAAATAAAGGTGTTACGATTTTGCTTAAAGTTTAACGTTCTTCATAAGTTACTGAGTTTTGGTTTGACATTTTACCAACCTTAAGCGGAACGCTGTCGAAATTATCCATTTTCGTGTTTAAAACAATTTTAACGAACTAAAAATTCGGTAATACGAAGACGACTAAAACTGCAGAAAGTTAGAAAATTATTTCTCGCCGATAATTCTTCGAAAAATTGAATAAAAACTGTTTTCCAAATCGTCTCAATATTTGTGTCGAATTGAATCTGAAACTGAAATCTTTCGAATCAAGTTTAATACCTGCTGTTCACAATATCTTTTTAACAGGAGTAAGTTTCGAACCCATATTGGGTTGGTCTCTTACACCGTTTTATATTCGGAAATACGATTGTCCTATTTACAATATCTTTGAATAAAGCCGTCCTTGTTATAATACGGTGCCCGCGTCTGCTTGCAGGTTTGCTTAATCGCTTAATTTGGTAAACGAGGCGCTTTAACAACTCTCGTTTTGCCGTTTTATTTCTTGACTATTATAATTGAGAAAGTGTTTTCTTAATAAATACTTCATAGAAACAAAACTAAAAAAAACTCTTGCAAAATATTAAACATTTACATTAAAATTCGGTGGTTTATCGTTAAAAATATTGAACCTAGAAAATCTAAAATCGAGATCTTTGGTCAATAAGTTTCAGATCTCGTTGTCGCCGTTTTCGCCGCCATTTATACTGCGTTGTGACGTCATAGAGGCCACTTTTCCCAGCGCGAACTTTGCGAAAAGAAGGTTTCCGAGAATTCGCGATGTCCTTCGTCGAGCGGCTCAAGGTCGAAGGGGGTTCGTGGAATTTCGGGTGAGGGTCGACGGTTAATAGAATTTGTTTCGTAACAATAATATGGCGATAAACAAGCGTCAAGTAATAATTGGAAAGTCAGCGAGATTAGTCACGATGGAATGTTTTTGGCGTGTATTTTCAATAAAAATTGAAATGGAGTAAACAATGGAAAAAACGAACAATATCAACGGAAAAAAGACAACCAAAAATGAAAAAATATAAAAATACTGTAAAAAAAATAAACAATAAAAACACAAAACGCGATTAACCATTTAGGACAGTGGTTCTTAAACTTGTTGGAGATACCGAACCCCGCAAGTTTTATCCGGGCATTCACCGAACCCTTGGTTGAAATTCAAAATATATCTGTTAAAAAACTTGAGCCTAAAGTGAACTTATCCTAATCTCCGCTGAACCCCTGATACTGACTCATCGAACCCCCGGCGTTCGATCGAACCCAGTTTAAGAACCACTGCTTTAGGACGTTATTCATACATTGGCCCAAACTAGCAAATATATTAAAAATAACTTTAAAATCGAATTTTAGATTAGTGGTTAAGACGGATACTTGACTTGGTTTGGGCAGTGACCGCTCGCCCTATGTCCTCTTTTACAATATTAAGGGTTTTATGTTGTATCCAATATAGATTGAACGACTGTTACAGAACATTATCTATGTCCCCTGTGTTTTTTAAAATCGCCGCACCAAAATAACCATGTATAGGTTGCCAGAGATATTGAAGTGTGTTGTATATGATCGATATGTTTTTTTAGTACAACTTATATATCCACGGGTTATAGGACCTGTCCGCTAACTATCTCTCCCAAGGACACAACCGACTCGCAAGCGACCAGTTTCGATCCTATAATCTTCCAGGTGTGTGTTTAAAATTACTACGTATTTGTTTAATATAATTGAACCATTGAATCGAGGCAATGTTTGTTAATTGCTTGGAAGCACAAACGAACATAAAGTGGTCTGGGTTGGGATCGAACCTACCTCTATCTGATCATGACGGTTAGTTATACAGCATGACATTTACAAGAAGACGGTGTAAGGAACTATAATCATGGGCAAACCCCACTGTTTAGTTCGATGGAAGTTAATCTATCTTTATTTACCCACGGTTCAAGAGATGTTTACTAAGTGCCATGCCCGAGGACGCAAATCTGTCGTCGACGACGACTAGCTAGCGGCTGGCTTCAAACTTATTACCTTTGTGCTGAAGGTCCGAATAAGAGTTTAACGCTTGCTGTTTTCTCCACTACAAGAATTAACACTTAACTAGATCTGTCCATAATCAGTTGCTCCGATTATATAAAATCGCTCCAACCCAGGGTTATTTTAAGGAATAGTCCAAATTGAAAGTCATATTCGATTATCCACACACTGTAATAGTTCCAGCAACTCGACTGTGGACATAAGGTGTCTTACGATACTCGTGGATAAAGCCTGGCTTTCCAACCACGAGGACTGTAATAACTCTAGCCACTCGACTGTGAGCATGAGGTGTATTACTGTGCTTGATTGTGGGCATGAGGTGTATTACTGTAAAACTAGGTAATTTTAAATTGGCCAAACTTATATACCAAAGTCTCTATTTAAAACAACACACTGTAATAGCCCCACTGTAGACAAACGTCGTACCAATAAAACCCCTAAATTGACATGAATATCTAAACCCCGATAACCCACCAATAAGATAGAATATTCATGTTTATCCCCGTGAATGGGAAAACCAAGGGCGTTACCACACGGGCAATCGTCAGATCACCTCGCCACCGTCGGGTTACCGGAGCTATTGCAGTGTGTTGTGTATGATTCACATGTTCATTCAATATGGTAGAACCCAATAATCCGCTGGGTTCAGGCAATGTCCGTTTAAGTGTCTTGCTCAAGGACAAAACCGACTAGCTAGCGACAAGTTTCGAAGCTGCAACCTTCCGACTGAAAGAAGTCGCATTAAACCGCCAGACTAACCGGTCGGACTAATTCAACAACACACAACGTTTCGTAAAAACTACGAATTGTATTACAATTGTCTAACTGGGACTACACGAAAAAAACAACTTATAAAACATATAATCTATAAATAAATCAACACTGTTTCAACTAAATAGGCCCTATGACGTCACACTAAGCCAAGTAAGGAGAAAAGGATGACGAGTAATCGCCATAGATATCTTGTAACACCGGTTGCAGATAACACCGAATATATTCCGATTGCTGCGACGATGTCTATGCAGCGTGCCATCATACGTAATCTGCGTGATAATAACATTATGACGTGATATTGGAAATAGATAGTGATTACCTAATGATAAACTAGTCGTGTTTATGTCTGTTACCACACGGGCAATGGTCATATTATATCGGGTATTGTAGTGCGTTAGGATAAGATAGGATAGGATATTCATGTTTATCCTCGTGAATGGGAAAACCAAGGGGGTTAACACACGGGCAATCTTCAGATCACCTCGCCCCCATCGTCGGGTTACTGGAGTTATTGTAGTGTGTATGATGATTCACACGTTTTTTCAATTTAGTAGAACCCTTACGCTAGGTTCGAGCAATGTCCTCTAAGCGCCGTTCCCAAGGACACAACCGACTAGCTAGCGAGAAGTTTCGTACCTGCAACTTTTCGGCTGAAAGGCGACGCACTAAACCACCAGACTAATCCGTCCGATCACATTGCCAATCGTTATATTATATTGCAGTGTGTTGTGTATGTTTAAGGCGGTTCTTCCATTTGGTAGAACCCATTAATCCGCTGGGTTCAGACAACGTTTTGTCGTAATTTAAAGGGTGTAAACAACGTCTAAATGTCTTGCTCACTTGCACCCACACAGTTGCAGTAATCATCCTAAGACTCGAATTAATTGAACGATTGTGTGTCCGAATGTTAACGCGACCCATAAATATATATGTACCAAGATATATACAAAAACGGTGTTAGGAACTAGTCCATAAAGTGTTCGAAATTGGCCCGGTAAATATTGCATCAAGCATATGTCGTCTGGTCATATAACAACGCCCACCGTTTTCCAGCTTACCACATGCACAGTCATGTTGACTGTATGTTGCCGCCATTTTAATTCGACAATTTCAAAACAAACCAATAAAATAACTTTACTTATATTACAGCTACCTTTCAACGGATTTTCTCGCTTCAGGGTATTTCCCCATATCCTCTTTGACGAGGTATTTACGTGTACCTATGACGTAATTCCTGATCTGGTCCGACCAACTAAAACTTCGTGCGTCGAAGTTAAAATTCTGATGGAAAAATACAACCATATTTATGTCAAGAGAAGCGTTTTCACATATATGCTTAACATAATATCGGTCATAGGATATTCAAGTTTATCCTCGTGAATGGGAAAACCAAGAGGGTTATCACACAGGCAATCGTCAGATCGCCTCGCGCCCATCGTCGGGTTACCGAAGGTTTTGCAGTGTGTTGTACAATTAAGATATTTCTTCTATATATAACGTATAAGTGCGTCGCCTGTCAGCCGAAAGGTTATAGACTCGAAACTGGTCGCTAACAACGCGGTTGTGTCCTTGGAAAATACATTTAGCGGACATTCCATAAACCCAATGGAACTATGGGTTTTAACAAATTAAAGAAACGTATTAATCATATACATCGCATTGTAATATATCTGATAATCCGACGATTGCCAGTGTGACAACAACCCTTTAAATTTTCACATTCAAGTTGATTAAACACGAATATAGGATAGGATATCCATGTTTATCCCCTTGAATGGAAAAACCAAGGGGGTTAACACACGGACAATCGTCAGATCACCTCGCGCCCATCGTCGGGTTACCGGAGCTATTGCAGTGTGTTGTGTATGATAGACACGTTCCTTCAATTTGGTAAAACCCATTAATCCACTGGGTTCAGACAATGTCCGTAAAGTGCCTTTCCAAAGGACACAACCGACTAGCTAGCCACCAGTTTCATATCTACAACCTTTCGATTGAAAGGCGACGCACTTAACCGCCAGACTAACCGGTCGGGCACATACATATACCAATTCTAAACAAAATGGTCATGGTGACGGGGCAATCATAGGTTCGAAACTTACTCCGGTAAAAACATAAATGTTTTATTCCAACTCACCTTTTGATCTCTAGGAGCCAACGACAGTCGCAACCTGGTTGTGTTGGTTTGTTTCCACCTCCATTCATTGGTGAAGAAGTATTCCATAACGTCCATTCCGGTCGTCAATTTCCGGTTCAACTTGACCATCCTGTGGGGGGGGGGTTAGTGGTTCTGTGGTTGACGGAAGTTGAAGGGTTGTTGGTTCGAATTTGGTCGGTAGTTGACAAGGCACTAAGCCGACATTGCCTGTACCCACCGGAATGAAGCGTTCTACCAATTTTTTAAGGAAAATCATACACAACACATTGCAATAGCTCCGGTAACCCGACGATGGACGCGAGGTGATCTGACAATTGCCCGTGTGTTAACCCCCTTGGTTTTCCCATTCACGGGGATAAACATGAATATCCTATTTAATTAAGATAATAAACCAAGTAAATCATATTTTTAAGCACAAATATATTTCGCCAACTTATCTAGGCATCTTTATGCTTTATTCAAATAGAAAATTCAAGAATAATCCAAATAAAATAGAACGCAAACATAATCCAGACAGTTCCACATCGACTTACTTCTGTCTTTTACTCCCAAGCAGCAATACAACGTCATAGATGTAAGCAGGGATGGTTTGGTAGAAAAGCAAAATGACGTTGTGGAGAGCTCTGGAGAAGGAATTATTACGTCATAAACATGGTTTGCTAAACTAACAGAGTGGGTGAAAACAAATATGGGGTAAAAAATACCCAACCATACAGTCGTATGGCCGAGTGGTTAACGTCACCGATACATATTTTAATCCTATTGTGATATTTTTACATAATAACGGACTTAATGACGGGACCATTATCAAATTGAAACTTAGCTCGAAAAACAAAAAAATCTTAACCTGGGCACGTTGTTATACCGATATTCCATAATAATTGTGACCAGTCCATCATGGGTTCGGAACCCAGCCCGGGTTATATGGGGGCCTCACCTGTTACAAGTGATGGTGATGGATGGGGTGCGTAGGGGGTCAAGGGGGTAGGTTGAATACCACTTCATACCGAGTTTTACTGGAATTAATGCATCATGGGTGAATGGGGGTTTAAGTACGGGGATTATGGGTTTATTATTCAATGAAATTATTTTACAACTGAACTGTGGGTACGAGGTGTTGCGGGACTATGGTCATGCGATGATACGACTATTTCTTTACTTAATGATTTGATCAAATTTAGAATATTATATTTATTTTTATTTATGGGCAAAAAATGGGTAATCGTCAGATTGCCTCGCGCCCACCGTCGGGTTACCAAAGCTATTACAGTGAGTTGTGTATGATTCACACATTCCTTCAATTTGATAGAACCCATTATTCCATTGAGTTCAGGCAATGTTCGCTTGGAATCGGTCGTGCTATCCATTATTTTTACCGGGCTAAGTATGAAACCCATAATGGGTTCAGTAAGCTCATTTTTATATAGAATCCGGTATATGTCGGTCGCGCTGACCACACGTCTTTTGTTTTACCGAGCCAAGTTTCGAACCCATGATGGGCTCGTCGCTAGGACCGTTTTTATATATGAGTCGGTATATGTATCAGTCGCGTTAACCATTTGGCCACGCGACCGTCTTGTATATATACCGATTTGTTGTATGTGCGGCCGTGCCAACCACACGTCCACCCACCTAGCTCGGATATATAGAGAGGATTGTGACACCCAGTGGTGAGATTGTAGACAGGGAGAGCTCGTTTGATAGAAACTATTTTCTCGCTTTCACCGTCCGATGAGACATCTATGAGCCGTTGTGGGTTTATATGTTGTATGCACGTTGGGTGGTTAGAATATTTATGTTTATTCCCGTGGATGGGAACAAGCAAGGGGGTTATCACACTGAACATTAAAAGCTAGTTTGGTTGAATTTCTCTATGTGTATATAAAGGTATTAGTAGACTAGTTATTCTCGAAGTATTAACCCGAGAAAATCAAATTGTCAAATTACCTCCACGCCCGCCTATTGCAGTGTGTTGTGTATGATTAACACGTTCCTTCAATTTGGTAGAACCCATTAATCCGCTGGGTTCAGGCAATTTCCGATGAGTGCCTTGCCCAAGGACACGACCTACTTGCTAGCGACCAGTTTAGTATCTGAAACCCTTCGTCTGAAATGCGACGCACTTAACCCACCAAGGTAATCAGTTGTAAATTGTTTAGTTCCTAATAACTTCCCCCCACATATTGGGTTACCGAATATATTGCAATGTGTTGGATATGTTGAAAACATTGTTAGTTTTTAACCTAATCATTCTCTAAATTCGGCAACACCCGCTACGTGTAATCGGTCGGAAATTGTTTTATTCTCGAGAATAGGAAAACGCAAGGCATATCACGCAGCTAAGTTTCAAATAACTTGGCGTAAATATTAAGTTATACCGAATCTATTGCAGTGTGTTAGATATGTTTAAAACATTGTTACAGGTTTATACCCATTAATGCAAAGGGTTTAGACAATCTCCGCTACGTAAATTTTACAAGTACGCGTACAACCGAATAGCTAGCGACCGGTTTCGAACCGACCATCTTCCGATCTATTACGTCACAACCAACCTGTTTCATCCTCCGTGAAAGCATTGTCCGTCGCCTTTCCGCTATCGACGCTATTATGACGTATGTTCCGCTTATAATCGGTGGCGGTCTTCACCGCGGCGGCCACCACCCCACTGACTACCAGATCAACTGGTATGAGGTCAGCCACTATACGTTGATCGGCTATCACTGACCGCAGCACACCCTTCCCATATGCGACGAAGAATGCGGTCGGACCGTATACATTGGTGCACCAACCCTGGTAGAAGAATGGGTTTTATTATTTTTTTTATCGAGCAAAGTTTTGAAACTGTTGTATTCTTGTATTGAAGGTACTTGGTAGTGAATCGTAGTGAATGAAATTAAAGCGAAACACGTCGGGTTATACAGCAGGAAATGCACGCAAAGAATGTTACATACCAAAGTAAATGATTATTACACACATGCGTGCATGATTACAGTTGATTACAGGGCACAATAACTGTCTGGAAACCTGCACGTATTACTACAGGGATGGAAATTAACGCATTTCAACAACAATTTTAATTTTAGTGACTAGGACAGTTTTTTTCTATAGAGTCGGTATATGTATCGGTCGCGTTGACCATTCGATCACTCGTTACTACGACTATTTTTGTATGGAAATGTTGTATGATACATTACATATATCAAATTTTTTATAAAAATATTGGATATGGCCATCATGGATTCGGTACTTGGCCTGTTTAAAAAAAGCTGAAACATTAAAACTATTAAATTATTGTGGCCGAATGTTTAACGCGCCTAATACATATATCGAAATTTGTTTTAAACGGTCCTGGTGACAAGACCATTATGGGTTCAAAACATAGTCCAGTTAAAAAAAGAATAATGTTATTAAAACGAAACTTATAAGCAGTTTTTTGTTATGCTTTTAATAGATCATACAATACAATTAACCCAGCCACACAAACAATTAAGACACGAGTTGAAAACTTACAGGCATTGGTTCTTGCCAAGCAGGGATGATCATGCTTGGACGAACGATACAGATCGGCAGGTTACCAGATTCTCGGCAGATGACGTCTTCGGCGAGTGCTTTGGTGAGGGTGTACGTGTTTGGTCTGGGAACAGCTTCAGATAGATTAGTCGGTACGAGCGTCAGATTTCAGGCGATAGGTTGTGGGATCGAAAACTAAACACTGGTTAACCCAATTGTGTTTTTGAACCCAGTAGATTTAACCCTACGGAATTAATGAATTGAAAATGGTGTAAAGGCATTAACACACTGTAATAGCTCCAGTAACCCGACGCTGAGCGCGAGTTAATCTGACGATTAGCCATGTGGTCTCAATGACGAGCCCATCATAGGTAGAAACCCGGTAAAAACTAATTTAAAACGCGCAAAACACTATCCAAGAGGATTGATTTAAATCCGCACAAATCACTCACCTATCCCCGAGTATCTCCGGTGTAATCTTCTCCACCATTGCGCCGTTCATCCAGCGGAGGGCGCTCTCGAGCTCCCGGTAATCGAGGGACGAATCGTAAAGTTTTTCCTCGATCAGTTTTCGATTGCAATGCGAATATGCTGGAGCCAAACGTTCATGTTAATTCTTTTGTTTACAGGACTAAGTTTCGTGCTGGCACGACCGGTTAGTCTGGTGGGTTAGTGCGTCGCATTTTAGCCGACGGATTGCAGGTTCGAAACTGGTCGCTAGCTAGTCGGTTGTGTCCTTGGGCAAGGCACTTAACGGACATTGCCTAAACCCAGTGAATTAATGGGTTTTACCAAATTGGAGGAACATGTGAATCATACATAACACACTGCAATAGCTCCGGTAACCCGACTGTGGGCGCGAGGTGATCTGACGATTGACCGTGTGTTAACCCCCTTGGTTTTCCCATTCACGCGGATAAACATGAATATCTTGTCCTTTTCTTATCTAAATCGGCTGCGAAACAGGGCAAACTTTGGTAACATTAGATCGTACAGTCATGAGTCCAGTTTGTTCATTCAGTTCGGTGTTACCTGTAGAAACATGTACGAATGATTGCAGCTTGTGCATTCCCTTGCATAGTTTCAATAATCGACGAACGCATTGAACATTTACTTCGAACGATAACCTGTGGGTGGTGGGTGGGGGATGTTACAACTGGATATCATGGTTGATTTATACAGTCGCTGATTGTAGTGCTGCATAGAGGGGTTAAATAAACATTATGGATGGATGAATGTGTAATTTCTATACTGGTCGGTGGAACTTTCACGTTAAAATTTACGTATTATCTACCGTTGCCGTCTGGTAACTTGCATTTATGCTCACTTTACCAGAGCTATAGTAGTGTGTCTGTTTGGTGTATATAATTTAGGCGTTTCTTTCAGATTTATTAGAACCCATTCAATCCACTGGGTTTAAAGTTCCTTGCCCAAAGACACAACCGATTAGCTAGCAAACAGTTTCAAATCTTCCACATTTCGGGTGAAGGGCGTCGCACTAACCCACTAAGCTATTGGGTCAGCCCAATTATAACTATCTAACATGTTCATTATGTTATTACGCCATATTTGCGCTGCAATCAATGGTAAATAGTGCATTTAACATGATCATAATGTTCATACGCCATATTTGCGCTGTAATCGATGGTAATTAGTGCGGGACGCAGCATTTCAAAGACACAAGGGCCACGATGACAAAGGTCATTGTACAAGATGACCACACATTACGGACATCTGTGTATTATACCGTGTTGTGTTCAATTAATGTTTGTTTACTCAGACATGTATGGTAATTTCGGGAAAGTTTTTTTACTAGGATATATACACAAATCTACGGTTTTTAAGGGAATTTTTACCAGGATTAAATTTTTAGATATAATAGTGTGTTGTATAGGATTAAGACATTGCGACTGTTTTGATTTAACTCATTATTCTACCAGTTCTAGCTGATTTTTTTTTTCATTTTTGTGTAGGAGTCGGTATATGTATCGGTCGCGTTAACCATTCGGCCACACGACCGTATAGTTCTAGCTGATGCTAATTAGGCAGAGAAATATAATGAGAGAATTAACGAAATATTATTGTAACCAGACCTCAATTCTTCGTTGAACTTTAGCGTAGCGGCGGAATGGATGAAAATGTTGACCTCGTTTCGTAAGGTTCTCCGGTCATCCGAACTAAGCCCGAGGTCGTCTGCTTCAAGGTCACATGACACGAACGAGAGTTTCTCGTGGAAATTCGGTTGCGATTGGCGCAGAATGTCGAAAGCCTGGATGAACATAACAGCAAACAAACATAAAGGTTGGTATTATCATGTATGATGGTTCTTGTGGTATCATCATGTTTGCTATATCGCATCTTCTAATAATTGGTTGGTAACAGTAATACAGTCGTGTGGCCGAATGGTGAACGCGACCGATACATATACCACCTCTTATGCAAAAACGGTCTTGGTGATGAGCCCATCATAGGTTCGAAACTTGGCTCAGTAAAAAAACAGTAATACAGTGTAAATCTGGTTCAACACATAGCTTTTATGATGGTAGACAGATTGGCAAAGCACTTAGTGGTCATCGCTTGAAGCCAGCTAATTAACTGTTCGAATAAAAAAGTAGCGAGGTCTCAATCATACACAACACACTGTAATGACGCTGGTAACCCGACGGTTGGCGCGAGGTGATCTGATGATTTCTTAAGCGTGGTAACTACCGTTGGTTTTCCCATTAATGGAAAATTTGCATAGTAAAATAAAGATTAGGTTGTTAAGGATAGTGTAAGACAGAGGTGGGTAACTTCTGTAGTGGGCGGGTCAGATGTGGAAAAAAGAAGTTTTTGGTGGGCCGGATTATTACATGAATAGTATTTAATATTTTAATTACAGGCTATGGTTAAATACAGTCTGCGGGCTGGTTAAAATCCCTTCACGGACCGGACCCGTCTGGTGTATAAGGGTTAGTTTTAGCGAGCATTTTCCCTCCGTCCCTTCTTTTCATCATTTTAGTTTTGCTCCGTATATGGACACAAACATGAATATAATATCACGCTTCTCCCTAAGCAACTTAAGTATAAACTTAACGATAAGGCAGCACATGGTATGATAGCGTTGCGTTGTTTTTAGTGTTGGTTACTTTATAATGGTGAATGAATTCTTTAATGGGGATTCCCCACCCACCAGGATAGGATTCTTGTTTATCTCTGTTAATGGAAAAACCAGGGGGTTAACACACAATTGTTAGATCACCTCGTGCCCACCGTCGGGTTACTGAAGCTATTGCAGTGTGTTGTGTATAATTGAGACGTTTTTTTTTAATTTGGTAGAACCCATTAATCCGCTGGGTTCAGGCAATTTTCGTAAAGTACCTTGCCTAAGGACACAACTTACTAGCTAGCGACCAGTTTTGCACCTGCAACCTTTCGATTGAAAGGCGACGCACTTAACTACCAGACTAACCGGCCGAGAGGACACAAATAACCTACCAGCTTACCGGCAAATCAGTGAGTTCAGACAATCGTTCATGTGGTGGGATATTCCTTTTTTGACGAATGAACAAAATAATCTTGGAGATATCTGGGCAAGTTCTTAATAACTTCTCGATGATGCCCTGACCCAGAAAGCCTGTTCCGCCGGTCATCGCCACCGTTTTCCCGGCGTAAAATTCTGCTAAGGTCGGGCATGTCTGAAATGCAATAACTTTTATTATCGGAAAACGTGGACAGAATAGTTATGTTTTATCGTCTTAAATGAGAAACCTATCCCCGTGAATGGGAAACCCAAGGGGGTTAACACACGGGCAATCGTCAGATCACCTCACGCCCACCGTCGGGTTACCGGAGCTATTGCAGACTGCAGTGTATTGTTAGAATTCACACATTCCTTTAACTTTGTAAAAAACCATTAAGCGCCTAGTTTCGAACCTAAAACCTTTCGTTTTAAGGGCGTCGCACTAATTCACCAGACTAATCGGTCGGAACAATATAATTCGTTTACATTAACCATTCCACCACACGACCGCCCAAACACAAGTCTCGTAGATATATAAAGTCTGAATTACCAGGTCAACACCTTCCGCTTGGTGGGGCAAATCTTCACCAGACTTTTCCATCATTCCTATGAATATGAGGCAAACGAACAGGTTTGGGACACGTGTACTTTCACCAACACCTTATACAGACATTACCTGTGGAGAAGGGTTGGTGTTATAATACATACATTTTAAACGATGATTATATTTTACCGGGCTCAGTTGTAAACCAATGATGGGCTCGTTAATAAGACGGTGTTTTTTATGTATGTTTTATATACGTTAAGCATTAGGCTACACGACCGATCATCAAACGGTAATTATTATCATATAACTATGGGAATAAAACACATTAATGGGAATATATATGTGTATAGTGACTATACGTACCGCTTCGGAACGTTTACGACGCTTGGTGTACGTCGCCTTTCAGCCGAAGTTGCAGGGACAAAACTGGTCGCTAGCTAGTTGGTTGTGTCTGTAGGCAAGGTTCTTAACGGACATTGTCTGAACCCAGTAGAATGGATTCTACTAAAACTGAAGGAACGTTCCAATCAAACACAACACAATGATAACCCGACGGTGGGCTCAATGTAATCTGACGATTGCCCGCGTGTTAACGATTCATTGCGTTCTCCCATTCACGGAGATAAAACATAAATATCCTAACCTTGTTCACTCCTTTGAAAACAGCCAATAAAATAATAAACTGTAGAAAAATGAAATCAGAATAAAAACACACGCAAGGAGCGTTGTCGCACGGGAAGTCGTAAGATTAACATCGTTTGGTAACTATTACAGCGTGTTGTATGATTAAAGCGTTCCTGCAGTTTAGTAGAACCATCAATCCCCTGGTTTTAACCAACCTCCGGGAAGTTGTTCAAATACTCGACTCGACAGCGACGTCTTCCGGACAAAAATAATTACGTACAACGACAACATCCATAACATAATCATACCATAGACATGAATACGGGGTTGTAACCACGCGAACAAAGTTATTTCTGTACGGTTGTGTGACCTAATGGTTAACGCGACCGATACATATACCGACTCTTATATAAAAAAAAACGGTCCTAGTGACGAGCCCATTATGGGTTTGAAACTTGGCTCGGTATAAAAACTTATAAAAAAACAAAACATAAAACAACAACGCGAACAAAGTTATTTCTGAACGGTTGTGTGACATAATGGTTAACGCGACCGATATATATACCGACTCTTATAAAGTTCAGTTTAAAAGAATAAGTTGTCGCTTCCTTTATGCAAATTACCTTGTTGTGACGTACCAAAGTATCGCATGCCAAGTTAGCAGTGCACCACACAATAGTTTATTCCAAGTGTTATTCAAGAAACTATATAACATAACAGTTTTCACTGCGTAGTATTATTTAAAACCTTTCGAAAATTACTTTATCGTATTTTTCTGCTATGCAACTTTAAGGTATGCAGGCTTTTTAAAACAAGGTTTTCCACACTTTTTATTAATGGAACATGCAAAAGAAAATTATGCTGCAGGCGACTAATTTTAAGCATAATTTAGTACTAACCATGTGATTAAGGCATGTATAACAAGGATATCTAATCTCACCTAATCTGTCCCTCTTTAATCGAAATTAACAGCAACTTTTAGCATTAACCTAATTCCTGTGCCTTAGTAATTTTAATTCCTGGTTTCCCTCAGACTATAGATAGCTTCAGGGCTATAATAACTTCCTAGTCAATTCACATGAATTGCGAAGCCTATTACCGGTATAGACGGACTGTGCGATTATAAATAGACTATTCTTATCTGAGCGTTTAAAAAGTCAGCCAAGCGTCTTAACGGGTCTAAATATACAGCTAGGTGATGGTAAAGTATTACAGTGTTCTAGCTACACGTTATAAAGCAATAAACCGTTGCCTAGCTATAGGTATAGAGCGTATTTATTGTAAGTCAAAACGGCAGATAACCGAAACTTTGGCTGTATAAGCTTGCTACCATACCGGAAATTGCCAAACTTTATGCTTTTTAAATTCTTGTGAAAGTGCTTTCTCAAAAAATTGTAGCAAATAACTTAAGACGCTTTTTGTTTGCCTGTGTGGTACTTTTCGGACACACAGTCACTCAACTAATATTTACCGTTACCAGCTCCTATATACTTAACCTAACTTGATACATTAACGTAGGGTTGTGAAATAGAAGGGAAATATACGCCTACAATGACTATGTGTGTACTTTCCCTGCTTAATTTTAACCACACACGGAAACTAAACTATTTGGACACACGTAGGGGAAATTCTGTCGTTATTTTGAAATTATAGAATATTAAATAAACACAAACCGAAACATTTTGCAGTTAAATATGGTAAAAAATGCCGAAACTCACCTTTTAAATGATCTTGATTTCGTACTAGACAGAAATTTACATTTTTATTTGAACTTGATTAACTTTTGCTTTGTAAATAACCAAACAAACAGTTATTGTGACATTTCAATATCGATTATTATATCATAAGGTATATACTGGGCATAGAAATAAAAATATTTAAGACAAAAATTGTCATAAAATTATTCGTCCTGAAAATTAAGATAATTTGTAAGATCTCAGTTTTTACGTTATTTACTGCGCCGCGTGTTGTAAGTATTATTTAATATATCGTGTCTACATAATTTGTGTCGGCTTGCTTTTGGCAATTCTGTTGATGAATCGTTTCCTCAGTGTTAAAAGCACTGACAAGTCTTATTTTAAAGAAAACATAATTCTTTAATATTAAACAACTCGAAATGAGCTTTCTTGGGCTGAATTAATCTCAGCTTTACCTAAAATATGCCGTGAGTACAGTGCTCTAAACTGCTTAACGCTGCTTTCATTACATAATAAAAACTGACTCTGTTTACCAACTTAAACGTTCAACTTAATAGCGGCTACAAATTAAACGACAAAAATATTCCATAGATATTAATGAATGTTTATTTTTGTCAAATATTTATAACACAATGAGCAAATTTTGAACTAAAATTTTTCTGAATTAATAAATTTTCACATTGAAATAGGCCACATAATGGAAAAACAAGCACTTATTCAGCTATTTTTAACACAGCGTCAATTAAATAGCCTGCTAGCAGTCGTACTAGGTCAGAAAACAGCCGTTTACACGGTTCTAAATTAGCACATAAGAACTAATATGTAAGTGGTACATATAATTTCATCAAAGGTAGCAAGCACTAGAAAATCTCATTGGTTTAAAATGTGGATATTTGCAACACGATTGGACACATTCTATATAACACAGTATAAAATCGTATCGTATTCACAAATTGAACGGTCAACTGCTTAAAAGAGATGTAATCAAACACAGCTTTTACATTGGAGAAAAATGGAAAATTAGCAATTTCTGGCAGATTATTAAAAAAGTTTTGACGACTTTTATGGTTTAAAAATATTTTTTAGGAAATGTTTACATTGAAAAACTGAATGTTTGCCTTTAAATGTGTTTAAAACCGACATTTTTGGCTTTAAATGTTTGGATATATTGGTGTGGCTGCAAAGCAGTAATTAGAACGCTATATACAAGGGATATAATGCTTTTCATGACCTGTATGACCAGGCTCAAGCAATGCCTTGCCCAAGGACACAACCAACAAACAGCTAGCTGGTTTCAGCAATCAGTACTAATAAACGACAACCTATTTAAAAATGTGCAGACTTCATTTGGTAATATACTTTTACACATAGACATACAAGTTAATATATTAATATAGTTTACGAATTTGATTATTTGCAATAAGTGCAAAAGATTTAACTCGCTAAGAATAAAGTTGGTAGTCTTAAAACAATGGAACTTTACATTTTGAAATGTTTCGGAAAATATAAATAGACATAACTTATGGATAATAGGTACCATTCTCAAAATCTAGAGATATTTTCTATCATTTTTAAATCCAGAATTTTTCAATATAAAAAAAAATTGTCAAATAGACAAAATGTGGCGTTAAAGAAGATTTTTAAATTGCACTTTATAAAATGAAAAGCTAAATTATGTATATGTAGGGAAGGTCAGTTCCAACTTTAGTGGGGGGAAGTAAGAGTATATGTTGTAGCCGAAACCAGTTAAAATATTTGCACCGAAACAGAAAATGCTAAACTATAAACCATATGTGAGGGGTGGGGTTGGGGGGTGAATCCAATTATTGGGGGTGGGTGGGGGTTGGTTCTAATTTTGCAAGGGGGTCTGAGGTGGGGGTTGGGGTTCTAACTATTAGGGGGGTAGGGGTTGGTTCCAACTTTGGGGATTTCCCAACTCAGGAAGATGACACAGACGAGAAGATCCTAGAGAAGAAGCTGGATCGATGCAAAGTGCTCGATATTTGGAAGAATCGGAGGAATTTGAACCAGAGTGACATGAAGAGATGCCACAAGTTCTTCGCTATCGCACTACGAGGCACAAGGAGGCGCCAGACAGCCATGAACACGAGACATTGGGAGCAATATCCGAGAATTCGTAACCTGGGTATAGAAATAGTATAATATAGCGCACATGCATGGGATTTTTAATGCAAAAGTTGACATTTAACTTTTCACTAAAACCAAAGTTTTAAATTCTAAAATTGTTTTTTTTTTGATGCGTTGAATACTTAATTAAGTCTACTAAAAGTTTTAAAGAACTGACTAATAGGATAGGATATTCATGTTTATCCTCGTGAATCGTCAGATCACCTCGCGTCCACTGTCGGGTTACCGGAGCTATTGCAGTGTGTTGTGTATGATTAGGACATTCCTCCAATTTGGTAGAAGCCATTATTTCACTAGGTTCCACTGGTATATGTTTAATATTATTTTAAAACTTGACCAACCTTAAAAACAATGTTAACAAAGCTCAAATTCTATGTATCCGGCCAGTTTGGTTAGATCCCTTGGCAATAGATAGGTTGGTACTTGGATTGACCAAAAACATTGAGTAGTATGCATTGATATATGCAGCAGTTGTAGCTACACACACACACACACACACATAAACACACACCCGCACATGCACCCACAGCATATACACTCACGCACATAAACACACAAACACAAAGATGCACACTCTCCTGCATACACACACACGCACACACACAAACACACACGCACACACACAAACACAAAATTCGCCCACTACAACTTGATACCTTTGTATACGGCGGCGAGCTGCAGGGTAGTTCATAGGATCCTCCTTTAGCAGATACTTCTTCGTGCCCTTGGCATAACTGTCCATGTATTGCTCCCAATCTATGACTGAAGCGTCAAAGTTGAACATCTGGTGGATAATTGTGAATGGTTAGTTTAATGGTAATGTAGGGTGGTTAGCCGAAAGGTGATAGGATTGAAACCAGATGCTAGGTTGTGGTTGTGAGTTAAGTTAGTGAGTGGATCTATTTTCAATGGATAATGGGTAGATTTAAACAAAATAATGGATTAATTCGTAGATTTCAATAAAATAATGGGTAGATTTTAATGGTTATCTTAATGGGTACATTTTAATATAGATTAATGTAAAGATTTCAATGAATTATTGGTTACATTTCAATGAATTATTGGTTACATTTTAATGGATTATTAAGTTAAACTTAGCTGTATAGCATTTCACCCATCATCACAAGACACAGGGAAGAATATCACCATACTATTTTATTTGTTTTTATTCTAAACCGGGTAAACTACGAGGGAAAGCAAGAAGGAGGAAAAGGCACTAAAATGAAGATTATGACATTAGAGTTATTTTTAAACATGGGTTTGGAGTTTTTAGTTCTGGGGTTGAGATTAGCGTTTAAGGCAGGGTTTAAATTAATTTCCATAATTTTAGTGAGCAGTTTCCCTCTTTCCATCCTTCCCTCCTTTTCCTCCTTTTAGTGTTGCCCTTCCAAACTACCAAATAACACATAGAATCGTGTTGTTTTCACCTTTCTATCATTCTCACTCATGAGTCGTTGCAGCTGCACCAAACTACTGTTGTCCCAGTTCCATTGGTTGGTCACAAAATATTGAAGAACTCCGATCGTTCCGGTGACGCGTTGGGTCCATCTGAGCAACCTGGGTGGTCGGGGTGACTCGTGAGATTTATTTTTGTCTTACTCATTGGTTCCCTAACTGTGCCAAAAGGCTTTTAGGTGATACGTGCTTAGAAATTCCTGAAAAACTTTTAAAGGATTTACAAAAGAATTTATTTACAAAAAAGAAGATTTATTTACAAAAAAGAAGATTTATTTACAAAGGTAAGGATTGGGTGCGATGATTATTTAGTCAACTTTACGAGGACCACATTACATTTTAGAAATTACATACAATTATCAATCTATTCTTCCAACTTTGTGCAAATTGTCGCTTTTATGTTGAAGGGTTTTAAAAATAATTACATCTAAATAAAAAACTGTTACAAATTATTTACAAATATATCCATTGGATCAAACATTTGTCTTACTCGTAGGTTCCCTAACTGTACCAAAAGGCTTTTAGTTGATACGTGCTTGGAAAGTTCCGAAAAACTTTTAAAGGATTTACAAAGGTAAGGATTGTGTTTGTTTAGCTGCTTAGCTTATACAGTAGAAGATAATTATCCTAAAGATCACAAGATCGAAACCCGCTGGCTGCGATGCGATGATTATTTTATTTAACTGGTTAGATTTAAACCAGTGGTGTCATCTTTGTGGGTTTACAAGGGCCACATTGCATTTTGGGAATCACAGACAATTATTGTTTTATTTTTGCTTATAAACCAACTTTCTGCAAATTTTTGCTTTTTTGTTGAAAGGTTTAAAAAATAATTACTTTTAGATAAAAACCCTTACAAATTATTTACAAATATATCCATCAGAGCAACCTGAGAGAGTTGGGGACAACTTGTGAGGATTATATTTGTCTTACTCGTTGAGCCAAACCGATATTTGACCAATATTCCGCAAAAAAATCACTGGGAGCCGCAAAACTAATAATATTTTCGCAATAAAAGGAAAAAACAACACCGTGTGAAATAAAAACGCGAGTGTTCTACTGTTTGTTTCACTTATACATGAGTGTTAAACTTATTAAGGGCTCGCTACAATATCAATAAAATTAATTACTAAACAAATTTTCTAAAACCACAGGTTGCCGACCCCTGTCTTAGACCACAAAAGCGAATAAAACTAATTGTTGTACACACAAAGACATTTATGATTAAACACTTGCATAGG
>CH000075.1:190583-208637 GCA_000149265.1 Ciona savignyi | reverse complement strand
TGCTGGTATGCTATACAGCAAGCTGCAAATACGGCCGTGAAATTCGCAGAGGCGTATAGTACACATCCACATTCTAGCGTGCACCGAGCTATGCTTGGTGTAAACGGGACTTTAGAATGGGTGCAATGAAGTCTGATACGCTGACAGTCAGGATATGACATAGACATCGTATAACTAGTATCGGAATAGGGGATTATTACAGTCACATCACTACAGATTGTGCTTCAGATATCGCATGACATTATAGTAACGTGGACTTATGTCTGAAGCCCAAAATTCCAATGAATTACAAAACGTAACAAATTTACTAAAAATCTTCATTGCACATAATAAATATTTAAATTTCCAGACCAATGTTTGATAATATTCTTAATATTAAGAGTCGTCCACCTTATGTTATTAAAATCCGACCGGTTAGTTTGGTGGGTTAGTGCGACGCCTTTTCACCGAAAGGTTGTAGGCTCGAAACTTGTCAATAGCTAGTCGGTTGTGTGCTTGGGCAAAGCATTTAGTGGATATTGCCTGAACAAAGCGGATTAATGGGTTCTGCGCTTCTACCAAATTGAAGGTACGTGTTTATCACACAAAAAGCACTGCAATAACTCCGGTAAAACGACGGTGGGCGCGAGGCGATCTAACGATTTCCCGTGTGTTAATCCCCTTGGTTTTCCCATTTACGGGGATAAACATGAATATCCTATCCTAAAATACAACCATTTTATTTCTTTCTTAATGCCGTTCGCCAAAGACAGATGGCTTATTCAATATAGCACTACGTTGTGCTACACGACAAAACATTGCAGCTAGTAACCTAATTTCTTAATCCTGTGTGTGTTTGATGCTTTTTAATGGCTCGAAAAGGGTGTTTTATTTCTTCGGGCAGAATAGATTTTTTTTATAATTTATACCAAGTGAATACGTAAATGTGACCGATACTTTTAACAATTCTATACAAAAACGGCAACGACTACCTAATGGGATAAAGCTTTGGCTCTTGATTTTTTGCTAGATTCAGTGGCAAAAGTATATATACGAAAACGTGAAATATCTCCCGCCGACCCAACACCTTTATTCCCGCTGTAACTAGACTATGGACACGGGGTTAATGTATAAATGCTTATCCATGGAAGTCTTAACAAGACAAAGGACCATCCGACATATTAAAGCAAAGAAATAGGGGAAAACTAATAGGGAAAGGAGGAAACTGCACACTTAAATAAATATTAGGGCATAAGAGTTAGTTTTAAATATGGGGTTGGAGTTAGGGTTAGTTCTGGGGTTAAGATTAGTGTTTAGAGCAGGGTTAAAATTAATTTCCATAGTTTTAGTGTGCAGTTTCCCTCCTTTCCGCTTTTCCTCTTTTCAGTTTTTCCCAATAAATAGTAATTGAAGCGAGATTAACGTAATAAAGTGTATTGTATACGAAGAAATACAGTTGCGGTGTTTTCGGTTATTGAGTTATTGGAACAATAATCTAGCACAGTGGAGTATCAGCAATATACATGCGGCTATTATTGCTAACATCCGAGATTCGTGAGCGTTTACATATAAACAACACGTATATATACAAATGTCGGTGACCGTTATCACTGGGCCAATTTATAGAGGCCCACGCGGTAACATACATGCAGAAATATAATTTTATGCCCATTCGTTCAAGAGATACCGGTTCTTGTATTTTCCCAGTTAGCTCTCCTGCAAAACATATCGAAATATTAAATTTGCGGTCTGGGGGTTGGTGTTTTACTCTGTTACTGTTAGGATGGGATAGTCATGTTTATCCCCGGGAATGGGAAAACCCAAGATCACCTTACCAGAGCTATTGTAGTGTGTTGTGTATGATTGAGACCCAACATATTCACAAGTTTCTTCAAATTGGTAGAACCCTCTAATCCGCTAGGTTTAGGCAATGTCCGTTAAATGTCTTGCCCAAAGACACAATCAAACCAACTAGCTATAGCGACCAGTTTCGAACCTAAACCCCTTGAAAGACGACGCACTAACCCACCAGACTAATCTGCCGGAATTAAATTCCGAAGTGTAAGGAAATACGTATTTATCTATGATTAAACCGTGCAGTCGTATAACTTGTAAGCAAAATCCACATTAAAGGATTTATCCATGGTTATCGTCGAATACCTGTATTCGGGCAACGATCCAGGCAACACAATTAAAATGTTCTCCAAAGCCTTAGTAACCCGACTGCAGGCTTGAGGTATTCGACAAATGTCCATGAAAATGTATAGGAAACAATATAGTAACATTAAGCATACTTACCGGACAATCGGCACAATAATCCCAATTTTTGGCGGCGTCAGTATAGCACCAGGTGTAACTCGAACCCGCGCTATACGGGGCACACTCGTGGTAAGTCACTCCTTCGTACTCGAACGGGATGATACATTGAACGGCGTCGTCCGTACAATACCGTTGTTCTGGATCGAATGGAGAAATTAGAGGAACACAGAAATATTGGGCGTTATGATATCGCTGGGTTCGAAACTTGGCTCGGTAAAAAAAATAATAATAATTATAGCCAACTTACACCCGCTTGGATGTAATCAATAATGTAATATTTTTTGCAATATTGGGCGTTTATGATAATAATGGTGATGTTGACTTAGGATATTCATGTTTATTTCCCGTGAATAGGAAAATGCAATGCATGTTACCACACGGGCATGACCCACTAACCACTAAGCTATTCGGTCGGACGAATTAAAAAATTGGGAATGTTAGGGGAATAAATAGCGGTCATGTTTATATCATTGTGGGTGGAGTTAGTGTAGTTTGGACGGATTGTCGTTTTTATTGGGGTTGGTTGGAAACGTTTATTGTTTTATAATGTATTTAACCAAGTAATCAATCAATATCTACTTATTGGTCGGTTGTGTCCCTGGGCAAGGCACATAACGAACATTTGTCTGAACCAGCGGATTAACAAGTTCTACTAAATTAAAGGAACATCATACACAATATACTACAATAGCTCTGGTAACCCGACAATGGGCGCGAGATGGGTTCCATGACAACTGAACCCCTTACAACTGAACCCCTTACAACTGAAACCTTACAACTGAACCCTTTACAACTGAACCCCTACAATTAAGCCCCTTACAACTGAACTCCTTTTAACTGAACCCCTTTAAACTGAACCCCTTTACAACTGAACCCATTTCAATTGAACCTCTTTACAAATGAACCCCATTTTCAGTTAAAAGCGTTCGGTTAAAAGGGGTTCAGTTGTAAAGGGGTTCAGTTGTAGGGGCTCAGTTGTAAGGGGTTCAGTTGTAAGGGGTTCAGTTGACTGGTCACCGCGAGATGATCTGACGATTGCCCGTGTGTTAACCCCCTTGTATTTCCAATTCACGGGGATAAACATGGTTATCCTATCCTATCCTATCACACTACAATAGCTCGACGGTGGACGTGGGGTGATCTGACAATTACCTGAAGTGCTGTCTGTCGTCGTTGTAGGTGGGGGCGTGGTCGTCGTCGGTGGGGGCGTGGTCGTCGTGGGTGGTGACGTGGTCGTCGTGGGTGGTGACGTGGTCGTCGTAGGTAGTGACGTGGTCGTCGTAGGTAGTGACGTGGTCGTCGTTGGTGGTGACGTGGTCGTCGTGGGTGGTGACGTGGTCGTCGTAGGTAGTGACGTGGTCGTCGTTGGTGGTGACGTGGTCGTCGTGGGTGGGGGCGTGGTCGTCGTAGGTAGTGACGTGGTCGTCGTTGGTGGTGACGTGGTCGTCGTGGGTGGGTACGTGGTCAAGACAGTTGTAGTTCTAGTTGTTGTTCGTCTCGTTGTAGTGCGTTGTCTTCGAGTTGTTGTTGAAAAGGTTGGTCTCACCGGGTCTGTTCGAGGTCTTTTATTGCCTGCGATGCAGTGGGCATGTTATAAGTGGCATAATTATTAGATATTGACTGTGGAGATAAAAACTTGAATAAACTTGGAATAAAAACCGAGTTTTTCGTAAAAAAAGAAATTATCCTTAAACGCTTGGAGGACAAATAGGTAATGAAGACAGAGTGGGTAGCTTCTTGGGGTGTGGGCCGCCACTTTGTTACGTCACACACTATGTTACGTCACACACTGTGTTACGTCGCACGCTAGGTTACGTCGCACGCTAGGTTACGTCGCACGCTAGGTTACGTCGCACGCTAGGTTACGTCGCACGCTAGGTTACGTCGCACGCTAGGTTACGTCGCACGCTAGGTTACGTCGCACGCTAGGTTACGTCGCACGCTGAGGTTACGTCACCCGCTATGTTACGACACCCGCTATGTTACGACACCCGCTATGTTACGTCATACGATATGTTACGTCACACGCTATGTAGAACACGGGTTACCCGACACTAGGTATCCGGGACAGGTAGGAGAGTTATACAGCTGCTCTTGGACGACGCATCTCGACTTGACGAGGCTGCTGTAGTTGTTGGAGGATTCTGTGGGAATGGAATGTTTGATTGAGGCGGTTTACCTTTGTATGACTGGTGGGGTGATAGGGATCTTCACGTTTTATCAGAGTAAATGGGAAAACGCAAGTTGGTTAACACACGGGCAATTGTTAGATCAACTCGCGCCCACTGTCGGGTTAACGGAATTATTATAGTGTGTTGTGTATAATTAAGACGTTTCTTTAAACATGTTAGAAACCAATAATCCATTAGCAGGCAATGTCCGTTAAGTGCCTTTCCCAAGGATACAATCGACTAGCTAGCGACCAGTTTTGAACCTGCAAGCCTTTGGGTTGCAATACGACGCACTAACCCACCAAGCTAATCAGCCAGACATTAACCACAGAAAAATGGAATAAAATGCAAAATCCCTGTGTGAATGGTGATGGAGCTAATACCCGGTGTAGGTGTAGGTCTGGTAAGGAGCGTAGCTGTGTGCCGACTCGTTCACACGTCATGTCACCTCTCGGTGAGAACGCAATCCAAGAAACGAAAGCTTGGTTTTTAATCTAATCTTGGGTTATAGCGGAACACAAGATCACAGGCGTTTATCTTATCTCGGGTTTTAGCGAAATACACAAACATTCTCGGGTTATAGCGAAATACACAACCACAGGCATGTATCTAATCTCGGGTTATAGCGGAACCAACTAAAACCCTAGGTTCCCACGCACCTCCAAATTCCATAACTTTCAACCGCATATCCACATCGGCGCAAACTACATGATCGAGATCAACCGCTGAACTCCTGGAAATGGAGAATCGGTTAGATGATGTCCAAAATTTGAATATGGAGACATTTTGGAATTATGTAACAAGAATGCATGGGGCCTCGTTTTAAATACGACCAAGGATAAGAAATGTGTGTTTATTCGTGTAAATAGGAAAACGCAATAGGCGTCTAATACAGAGGCACTGTCGGGTTAACGGAGCTAATGCAGTGCGTTGTGTATGGAAATGTTTCCACTGTTTCAGGCTCAGGCCAGTTGGTTCAATCAACGTTGCTAAGTGCCTTGCCCAACCACACGACAGTAGTTTTGGTCCCAGAACCTATTGACTAAAGCCAACCGAATTTTAACAAGCAACCTACGTTCTTAAAACTGACAAAACAATTCGTCTAATATTGACGCATCATCTGTGGGGCGAGGTGATCTGACGATTGCCCGTGTGTTAACCCCCATATTTTGGTTTTCCCATTCACGGGGATAAACATGAATATCCTATCCTATCCTATCCTATCTATGCAATTTTGTAGGCCAGATATACAATGCACACCGTTTACCAACCTGGGCGATCCGTCTATTTCTCGTGGAAATCTATAAAGAAGTCGTTGATTCAAGCTTTCTAGGGTCGAAACCAGCAAGCAGTCGCACTGTAGGGGATTCCCGGATACCATTACCCGCCTAAGATTGTCGTTGTACGCGAACAACTCTTGGTCAACGGTGTGAAGGGAATTCCCCCCGATATCAACGGCCACGAGGTGTCGCATGCAAGCGAAGGAGTCGGGTTCAATGACGTCAATATTGGAATGACCGATCTCCAATTCTCGAAGCCGATTGGTTCCTTTGAAAAACGTCTCCCTCGTAATTGGTCCAATGCCAACGTTCCCGCCAAGCCGTAGTCGCTTCAGTCTGGTGAGATTCGACACATCGAGTCCGTCAGACGATAATGCGTTGCTGCATATGCTCAATTCCGCCAGCGATGGCGGTAAAGAGCTACTACCGATGGTTGTCAGTCGATTGAACTCAGCTCGCAGAATCTTCAATTTGCTCAAATATCTCAAGTCCCCGAAACTTGGAATTAAATTTCCGCCGATCGAGATTTTCACCAGCGATGGCGGTAGAGAGCCGGGGAATGTCTCCAGTTTGTTTCGCTTCAAAATGAGTTTCTGTAGACGGGGATTCCCCGAGAAGGCGTCATACCGTATGGACGATATCTCGTTCCCTCCCAAGTTTAGTTGTCGAAGATGCCGAAGCGACTTTATCTCATGTGGTATCGCGCTGAGTCGGTTTTTATGCAAATCCAACCTAAATATGCGGAAATAACAAGTAATCAACTGTTCAAGTAAGTTGTATTGAATTTGGCTTAACATTTAATAAAATCACGTTTAAATATACAAGTTGGATAGTGGGGTTTATTCCGTAAAAAATGCATCCATTTTTTACCGGGTCCAGTTTCGAACCCATGATGGGCTCGTTTACTAAGACCGTTTTTGTATACAAGTTAGTATATGATGTCGCGTTAACCATTCGACAACACACCCGTTTATTTACCACACCCGATAATCGGCAGATTACCTTGCGCCCAAAGTCGGTAAACAATTGCAGTGTGTCATACATTACATTCCACTGTTTTAGTTCAACCCATAAAGTCACTGTGTTTGAGCAATGTTATTTTATAACTGGCTCAAGTTTCGAATCCATGATGATTTTGGACCATTTTTTAATATAATTGTTATATGTATCGGTCGCGTTAACCATTCGGCCACACGACCGTACAATTTGGCATAATTTTTTTGTTTTTTTATTTATTTAGCCGAGTTTCGAGCCCAAGTTGGGCTAGGCAGAAGGACCGTTATAGTAGTCGGTATATGTATTGGTCGCGCTAACCATTAAGCCACACGACCGTACTGTATTCAAGCAATGTTTACTAAGTGCTTTCACAATGGACAAAACCGATTTGTGACTGGTTTCAATCTACAATCTATTAATGTGGACGTCGCTTTCATATGGACTGGTTTCCACCCTTGCCATAAGTAGTCGATATCTTACAATACCATTTATTACGTCATTGGACATTGGACTATGACGAAACAATCCGTCATTCACACATGTGGTGGAAGCTATTACACGCTTACACGATAACCAGTTTTTGTTTCTAGAATGCGGACAAAGGCCATTGTGTAACCGGAGAAACCATTGTTCCGCTATCAATGGAAACCACTACATGTAAGTTAAGCGATTTCCGGAGTTGTAACAAAACTACGTCTCGATCGGATCTGTTCTATTTTCGCCACTTCACCTAGATTGCTTGAAAGTCATGTCTGAATATCCACACACTGTGATAGCTCCATTAACTCGACTGTGGCATGAGGTGTATTCCTATGCTTGACTGTGGGCATGAGGTATATTACTGTGCACCTGAGCAAGTCACTTTACATTGCTCCAACCCAGTGGTATTTAATGAGTCGTCCAAATTGAAAGTCGTGTCTGATTATCTACAGTCTACAAACTCCTGTAATGGCCCCAGCAACTGAACTGTGGGCACAAGGTGTCTTATAATACTTGTGGATAAAGCCTGGCTTTCACGAGGATATAAATAAACCAACCATCTAAACACATTAATAGCTCCAGCAACTCGACTGTGGGCATAAGTTGTATTACTGCACACCTGAGTAAGCCACTTTACATTGCTCCAGGCCAATTACTGCACCTGTACTAACCACGTAAACATCCAACACAGTAATACATGATATAATATCAATATATGCTTACCGTTCAATGTTGGGTGTGTACGAAAATGCCCCACGCAACACCGCATAGATACCGTTGTTGAAAAATCGAGCGCTTTTTAAATTTGGCAACACCGTAAGATCACGTGAACGGATGATTTCAAAACTGCGCTGCCTGGGTTTAAGAATATGTTATGAGTTTGGGTTTTACTATGTAAAATTTATTAACAATAAAGGTTTAAATTTAAACTAAATTTAATTGGTTTCAGTTTTTCAACAAGTGGATTGCTTTATATCATAGGATCCCGTGAATGGGAAAACCTAGCGGGTTAATACTCGGGCAATCGTCAGATCACCTCGCGCACACTGTCTGGTTAACAGAGATATTGCAGTGTGTTGTATATGATAGACAGTAGACACGTTCCTTTAATTTGGTAGAACTCATTAATCCTCTGGTTTTTAGGAAATGTCCGTTAAGTGACTTGGCCAAGGACACAACCGACTAGCTAGCGACCAGATTCGAATCTTTAACCCTTCGGCTGAATGGGTTGGTGCGTCGTATTTTAGCCGAAGGTTTACAGGTTCGAAACTGGTAGCTAGCTAGACGGTTGTGTCATTGGGCAAGGCACTTAGCGGACATCGCCTAAACCATGCATGGGCAACCTTTTTGTCACTGGGGGCCAAAATGTGCATTTGGAACTTGACTGAGGGCCGGAGCCGTAATTGTGATTTAAAGTGTAAGCTAGGTACATATCTTTGTGGGTTTGGATTGTATTCATGTAATGCTATTTTACATGCAATGTGTTTTCAATTTTGTTTGCACAGGGATATCCATAAAAAATGTATACCTATATTGATATAGGCAGCATTTTCACCATAAATAACTGAAGGGATAAGTCTAGCCCAACACGATTGTTGCGTCATAAGTCAGATTATGCCATTATTATAAAGCTGCCATTTCTTCGGCTATTTGAGCCGGACTAACGCCAAATTAATGATAAAAACCAAAGTGGCCTAAAAACACATAAATAAAGCGATTTTAAGAACGTAAGACACATTATATAAAATAAATGAATTTTGATATATTACATAGGCATACAGCCCTAGAAAATTTATTGGCGGGCCGGATGAGAAGCCTTGGCGGGCCGGATGTGGCCCGCGGGCCGTAGGTTGCCCATGCATGGCCTAAACAGTTAATTAAGGAGAAGTATTAAAACTAAAGGGCATCTAAATTAACATACACAACTTCTAAAGCATGTTTAGGTACCAACTATATTCAGAAAATAAAAACATGTTAATAATAAGTGTGAATAAGTAAGGTATGTTTGTATATACACAAGCCGCTCAATAAATCAACATGCGCCTATGGATTATGAAATGCCGGTGTATAAGTACAAAAGGAACAAACGGATAAGAGGCCTTTTATCCGGATACCGCAGAACCTATTTGTCTTATTAATATTCGGTGGATGAATTGGTATGAGCCGGTGGTGTGCCAGGCGGTTTTGCATGTTTGTACTTATTTTTAAGATTAATGCTAAAATGCGGGAAGACAGAAATAAATTAAGGAAAATGATTAAGGGCTGTTAAAATTCACTGTTACGCCGCTAGCGTGGGTTAGTGATTAGTGGTTATTGGATAGTTTTTATTTAATTTTCAAGTTACTGTCTTTCTTTATGTACATATATTCGTAGTTAAACTCCAAAAATATCATGAATTGAAATCAAGTTTTCCGCCTTTTCGTTGTTTTACCTTAACGTTGCTAGTAGTGCGGGTTCGACATTACTATACATTTCCATGGTTTCATATTTCTCCTATTATCAGGACCGGGTTTTTAAATTACCCATTTTTATATTTCGCGCTTGGAATTTTGAGTGAGCGCCTTTCGTATGTGCATATATTGTTATTTAAAAGTCCAACAATAGAATCCTTAATTTATTCGCATTTTCGTTGTCAGGTTGAGTACGGGATTAGTATTCATTTCCGTTGTTCCGTTTTCCGCATTTTATCAGGACCTGATTTTCAAATCCTTCTTACCCACATGCTTCATGTCATTTTATCTAAACATCGAAGTGGTTGTGTGCCTAAGCACAGATAATTAAGGACGTTGCCTCGTCCAATTGGTCTCAAATGGGTCGATACAAGTTAAAGTACTATGACAACGTTTTATCTGGTTTAACACATACGCTTGGCTGACTAATGGTCGTTTCTCCAAAGTTGGCGTACTAGGATAGTTTATCATCTATAGATATTTAAATTTATCCCTATGGTTGGGAAAACACAAGGGGGTTAACACACAGGCAATCGTCAGATCACCTCGCGCCCACCATCGGGTTATCGAAGCTATTGCAGTGTGTCGTGTATGATTGATAGTAGGCGTTCCTTCAATTTGGTAGAACCCAACATTCCACTAGTTGACGAGCTTGCGCCCACTATTACTAGGTTTTAGTTGTTTTTGTTTCCACAATGAAAACACGTTTAATAGGACCTTTATTAAAAAAAATAGAAACAGAAAGGACGACAAAATAACAGTCGTTAAAACACGTCTATATTGCAATCCAATATTTTTTGGGGGCATAGAGAGAAGTGGCCGCCAATCCTAACGTAAAAAATAAAATGTTAAAGTGTTTAAATCAAAATTATTTAGCCTGATGGTAAAAAAGTGTGCGGTAATAAAAGCGACAAATGTAACTGGGATGTTTAGCAAAGCACTTAACCAGTGTCGTCTGAAACCGGTACTTTAACGGTTCGAACAAAAACAGCCCCTAATTTTGTACAATTCACTTTAAAGTGTCCGGTGACCAGACGGTGTGCGCGAGGTCGTATGTCGATTGGCCATGTAATAAAGCTCTCTGGCGTTTTCGCATTCGCGGAAATAAAACGTGAACAACCTATAACGTACGGGTGGTCTATACTCTATCTATACTGAGCACTCTTAATAGCGATTTATCTTGTGTTAATAAGGTTTTACCTAATTTTGAATAATTAAGCGCGATTTTGTTTGGGTTTTGATATTTCTTAAATTGTTTTAATTTTGTATTTTTACATGGCGTACTATAATACTATAACGATTTTCATTGTATTGCTTTTCCAGTTTGCCTTATGTGGTATAATCAGTAATATTTCTGAATTTTTTTTTATAACTCAACGCCGTTAGAGTGGAGTTGGGAAATAGGAAAAATTTCGGCATTTTCGTTGTAAAATATTTCCTTATTTTTACTACTTCCCGCTGTACATACTAAAACAGACTTTAGTTTATTTTTTCTCTCCTTTTACCTCATTAAAGAAAAATTCCACAAATATTTTAAGTTAAGGCATGATAAAACGGCAAAACTACAGTAGTTAACACAAAATCCTACCTTGAAACCACAATACTAGTTATTTGTCGACCTTCCTCTAACGTTATGTTTCCAGTAGGAAGTCTTTGCAAGCAATCAGTTTTCTTACAAATCACAACCCCCTTCCTTCTACACCGACATAGGGGAATACCCGCCGGGCAATTTTTACCCACTTTTCCGAGGACCCCGAAAGAAATGAAAACAAAACAAAAGCAAAATAGCAAGGTCGATTTCATTTCTCTAAACCTTCGACTGGAAATAAAAACAACAAGGTTAAATTAACAAGTAAATGTACATTTTAGCATAAGTTAGCATTAGCTTATTGCAATTTAAATAATTGGCTGGTAAATTCACGATTTTTTTCAACTACCATAAGGGTAATCAGGGTAACTTAGCCTATATCGCTAACTCCAAACCACTAACCCTATTAACTGCCTTGACGATCATTTAGCGAGCAGTTTTGCCCTTTTCTATTTACAACGTTTTTCATCAAAGGTTCTTTTTAAAAAGTAATATTAGAACTTGAATTCTAAAAACTTAATTTATTTAAATCATACAGCTATACAGATTTAAGCAACGATAGTAAGATAATAAAGTCTTTTCCTGATTTTTCTTAACAAACGTTTCCCTAATAATAATTAACTTCGGCATAACAGTTTTATGGTTACAATATCGGCATGCAAACAATTTGTTATCACTTTAAGCCTTTCGTTTACATATATCTATGAACTAAATTGTACAGCGTGTTTGCTAATACTGGCCTGTTGGTTTGACCGCCTTCCATACCCGTGTATTCCACTGTGTAAACATAAGGGAAACCTGAACGAGAGACCTACTACAGAGTGTATTAACCACTCCAAGAACGTAAATACCACGTTCCTTTCAAAACTAATCAACCTTTACGAAGCTATAATCGCTTTGAGTGGTCTGCTTGATTATTCTTCACGGAAAAAACGCCTGTTCTTAGGATAAGTGTTACCAGTTTTCTTTTTCAGTCCGCTACACCTCGTTTACAACTGCTTCTCACTAAATATTTGGTAAATACTGAATTTACGACCCAACGAAATCATTATTTAATGCTTTTAAAGTCCCGCCTACCTTACCACAATGGGCTAAGGTTACTATATGCCAAGCGGCCATTATAGTAACATCTGCCCGGGGTTACTCTAGGTTAAATAGAGGTCAATTATTTGCTATAAATTCTATATTTAAACAATTCATTTACAATATTTAATTGTATTTTATAATTTTAGAAATAAATGATTTTTATAAACAGTTTACTATCGATCTTACGTCTGGAGTCTAGACCGTATTTTGCCTGTCAAAGATAATTTATTATGTGAGTGTGGTTGTGGATTGGAGTTGGAATTTTCCGGTCGGAAGAGAATCGTACGATATCACGTGTAAATTACAAAAAAGGGCTTGTCTGGGGGTTTCCCGCCCGCGCCTATTTCAAACTATGTAATACTAACACTTATATATAGATATACTGTATCTGTATTCTTTTAAAGTATTCAAATAAATAATCGCGATGGAAAACACTTAATTGACATTAAAAACACTGCCCCGGAAAATCTTTTGTTTACAAAGTTATTTGTTTACCAAGCCATAAGTTATATATATGCGTTGATTCTAAGTTGTTACAGCTAACTAGTGTAGCTTATATCGTGCTAAACTGTGCTACTTTTAAACCAGCAATTGCGAAAGCGATTAAATGTATTATAAATTTACATTCGAGGCTATTATTGTAATTGGATAAATACATGTGAAGCCACTTTAAATGGGTAATAACATAATGGCGTTTAACGGTTTATTTTAGCTTGGCACAGAAAATAAGTCGGTCGTTTAAAATAGGGTAGATAGTGTAAACATTTGCCTGTAATGTCGTCTGCTGCTGGTTGGTTGTACGTCTTATCTTGTGTAATAATGGTCCATTGTGTTGTTTTACCGCCATAAATATTTGAATATGCTGTCTATTCTCCCCGAAGTAAAACAGCAAACTACTCTATTTGATTTTTATATAACCCTTTTTCTTGTCCAATGCTATTTCTAATATATGTGTATATACTGTATATAGATGAAGTATCTTATTACCCTAGATAATTTTAACTTTATTAGTTTTGAAACTCATTTACATAGATTAAATTGTGTATTTTTAAAGACGGTTCTTTACTTTACATGCGTCTGGACGTTTTAACCTAAATATTTACACCATTAGTGTAATGGAAGATAACACAAACGAAACTGTTCGCTAAAAGTATGGAAACTAATTCTAACTGTGCCCCCAATTCTATTTTTAAACCTGGAACTAACAATTCTTCTAACACTGCCCTAACACTAATTTTAACGCCGAAATTAACTATAATTGTAACCTCTGCCAAAACACTATTCGTAACCCCGAAGTCTTAAGTGAAGTTAGCAGTTTCCCTCCTTCCCTCTTTCCATTCTTACAGTTTTTCCCATTTAGGAAATAAAACACATCGAGTAAATAAAAGCAAACTCAATATGTCAAGCCCGGTTGATAATATATGGTCTGTTTAACTTTAAGCTAATTTCATTGAACCATGTAATTCAAATACGCCTATCTCTACATAATGGAACAGGTGTTTCGATTGCTTGTAAATATATGTAATTGGGTCTGTTCCCATCTTTTCAAAAATCTAAATAATAAACCGGAAATATATAAGGGTGTAGAACATGGGTAGGCAGCCTTTTGCACTTAAAGAGCGATTTTAACCAACATTCCACTAAATAAATATCACTGGGAGCCGCAAAACTAATAAATGTTTCGCAAAAAAAGGAAAAATAGCACTGTGAGATTAATCCGCGTTTTCTTCTGTTGTTTCACTTATGCATGAGTATTAAACTTATTAAGCGCTCACTACAGTAGCAATAAAATTGATAAGAGCCGCATCAGAAGGATAAAAGAGCCGCGGGTTGCAGACCCCTGGTGTAGTACGGCAACAAAACTTATTCAAAGATTATAGATTAAAACGTTTGTCTTCGTAAGTAGTTTAAGTAGTTTTACGTTAAATACCAGCCGATCACGTTCTATATACTTCACATAGAGCCAGACATGGGCAACATACGGCCAATAGAGGGATTTGACCGGCCCTCGGACTGTATCTAACAATACCCTGTAATTAAGATATTGAATAATATTCATGTAATTATCCGGCCTACCAAAGCCTTCATTTTCCCATATCTGGCCCGTCGACTCGAGAAGTTGCCCACCCCTGGTTTAAGCCTATATACAGCATATAGTTCTCGATATACAATACACCCCATGCTCTAGTACACATCACATAATATCGTATTAATGCGATACTTAATCCATGAATAATTTGTTCAAATGAAATGGAAACTTTCCCAAAGACTCAAAGCGTTTCTCCGAAATTTGGTTCCTTAAATCAGATAAGACCAAATACTTGTCGCTTGAAAGCCGGAAATCCAGTGGAATTACGACGCTCACTCCCGTGAGAATGTGATAAGGTTGATGATTGACAGCCTTTTTTCTTTGTTCTATGACGTATCAATGCAAACGTCATAACAAGGTATTCGACCATGTGATCACGGATTGAGTTGTGTTAAACCCGCTATACAAAATAAAGTCACTTTTATCAGATTTTTATAAAACAATCTACAACGCCAACAAACATCGGCTAATTATATCTATGGATTTTAACAGAGATAAGTATAGGAGGTACAGGCTACTGTTAAAACATTTTTATATATGATTCTAAATGAAATAATATCCTACTGCTATGTACATGTTTGTTCAGCCAGTTAGCTTAAACGGTAAGACCGTTTGCGGTCTGCAGGTAGCCGAATAAACCAATTATTACATTCACCAACAATTACATTCATATATTTTAAACGCTTAAATGTTTTATTACCGGCCCAAGTTTTAAACACATGATGGGCTCCTCCCTGATACCATACTTGTATGGTATTGGCATATGTATCGGTCGCGTTAACCATTCACCCATACGACCGTTATTAAATGAATTATTACAAAAAATTGTATCTTTGTTTTCTTGCTTTAGTATCGAACCTACGAAGGGCTCATTGCGAACACCGTATTTTTTGTAAGTCTGTATATGTATCGGTCGCGCTGACCATTCGGCCACACGACCGTAAAAAGAATTGTATTTTTTATCCGACACAAGTTTTGAACCCAAGATTGGGGACGTCACTTAGGCCCTTTTTAAGTATATGAGTCGGTATATGTATCGGTCGTGTCAACCATTCGGCCACACGACCGTACAAGGGATTGTATTTTTTACCGGGCTTAGTTTCGATTCCATGATGGGCTCGTCACTCAGTCCGTTTTTTTATATACATGGAATAGGTATATGTATCGGTCGTGTCAACCATTCAGCCACACAATCGTATAACGAATAGTATCTTACTGTAATACTGTACTATATTAGCTGTGGCGTCGTCTGTCTGAAACATTCCACATAAAATAGAAATAATTGAATCATAAAATTACTATTTTACTGCTTCCGGGGCCTTCAGAATTTAATAGACCCGTTGTTCACGGCGCCTCTCAGCAGAATCTTTGAATGATTAAGTGGCTAGACAGGCTGGTGCGAATATGTGGATCAATTATTTATACGACCTTTCAGACAACGTTTCAGGCCAAATTTTACGCCACGCGCGTTACCAACGCAGTTTGGGAGTCTGTTCTTGAGTCCTGTCGTTTTTCATTACATTCTTTATGTGCAGTTGGCCTTTACATCCACGGCATATGGCTTACGTACGCCGACTCCAGGTGTAACTAAATCTGTTGGATAGCCTTATTGTGGCGTGAAACAACAATCACTTTGTCCGACAGATTAGTCTGATGGTTTAGTGCGTCGCCTTTCAGCCAAAAGGCAGGTACAAAACTGGTCGCTAGCTAGTCTGATGTGTCCTCGAGCATCAAGGCACTTAAACGGACATTGCCTGAACCCAGCGGATTAATGGGTTCTATCAAGGAGGCGTTCAACTAATTATTTTCCCTATCTCTCCAATGCAAACTGACCTCACAAAAACGACTGTCACTCAAAATCCTGACATAGGAAGTCTTAGATTTTTTCACAATTTAAAATTAAAGCTTGGATCTGCAACCTAAACTCAAAACCCTACAAAATTTTGTTTAAAAATTTTGAGCCCATACCCCTTCGTACATCGGCAACTTTTTTCCAACAAAACAGCTAGCAGATGCACATTCAACACCTTTATTTTACAAAGCACTGCTCCACGATTACAAAACTTTACAGCTAAACGAGAACACCGGCGCGCAGCCTAGCACATGCTGCTTTCAACAAAACAAACATTGGGGAATCACCACCATTGTTACTCAGCAAAACACTAGTTTAAAAACAATGACTCATGGAGGGTACCACTCGTCACATCCTGCCGTTCATAGAGGTCTTAATTGGTTATACGCCATCTTGGAAACGGTGACCGTTCCAGTTTGGTTTAAACTGTTTGAACTTACTAGTAGAGGACATTCTGTGAGACTCCGGTTCAAATTTTAACCGTTTCGGTTGACTGCTTCGGCTATTACAGGCCTTCGACTGAAGGGTGGTCATTCTGTAGATTTCATTTGGCGACAGTGTCACTGGTGATGACTGAAACTCTTCGTACACATTAAAATTCACTGCTTGATGTTCCACAAGTTTCAGCACATTTTTTTACTGTAATTTGAAAGGTTTAAAGTCCATAACCAGGGTACAAATAGTTGTTTTTGAGTAAAAAAACACACCCCAATGTCACCTTTGAGCCTCGTGTGACCACATTTTGTCCGCCTCCACTTCTTTCACCAATGTTTGACAATCAAGGATGGTTAGGATTGGTAAGTTTTTATATCTTCTGTATGCATAAGTGTCCAACAACACATCTAGGCCTTCACACCTGCCCAAAAATTGAAAAATATGAAAAAAAGGTACAGATGTGGATACCAAGAGGAGTACATTTTTCAGTCCTATATCACTAATCGGATTAACAGTCTGTATCGAAAGATTGTCTGGTATTTATAAAAGCCATTCGAAGTTAGGTTCTTGAAATAATATCCGAACGACCCTCTACCGGAGTGAAAATAACCAAAAATGAGAAAAAATGACTAATTAATTACTTTGCTAATTAGCATAAGTAATCAAGTGTAAGATTTTAGACCAACAGTTGACTAGTAACATTTATCCACACTCAAATTTCTATAAATTTGGAGATTTTGGCAAAAAATTCAAAATAGCCCGTTTTTCATTTAGGAGGCGTTCAACTAATTATTTTCCCTATCTCTCCAATGCAAACTGACCTCACAAAAACGACTGTCACTCAAAATCCTGACATAGGAAGTCTTAGATTTTTTCACAATTTAAAATTAAAGCTTGGATCTGCAACCTAAACTCAAAACCCTACAAAATTTTGTTTAAAAATTTTGAGCCCATACCCCTTCGTACATCGGCAACTTTTTTCCAACAAAACAGCTAGCAGATGCACATTCAACACCTTTATTTTACAAAGCACTGCTCCACGATTACAAAACTTTACAGCTAAACGAGAACACCGGCGCGCAGCCTAGCACATGCTGCTTTCAACAAAACAAACATTGGGGAATCACCACCATTGTTACTCAGCAAAACACTAGTTTAAAAACAATGACTCATGGAGGGTACCACTCGTCACATCCTGCCGTTCATAGAGGTCTTAATTGGTTATACGCCATCTTGGAAACGGTGACCGTTCCAGTTTGGTTTAAACTGTTTGAACTTACTAGTAGAGGTCATTCTGTGAGTCTCCGGTCCAAATTTTAACCGTTTCGG
>CH000075.1:174555-190483 GCA_000149265.1 Ciona savignyi | reverse complement strand
TGCCGTTCAAAGAGGTCCTAATTGGTTATACGCCATCTCGAAGTCAAGGAACGTCTATATCATACACAACACACTGCAATAACTCCGATAACCCGACAGTGGGCGCGAGGTGATCTGACGATTACCCGTGTGTTAACCCCCTTGGTTTTCCCATTCACGGGGATAAGCATGAATATCCTAAACCTATACTTAAATGGGCTGACGACTGTTCATCACATGTCATATCCTGACTGCATACAGGTTGGATAGTAAAGGATACTCATGTGTTATCCCCGTAAATGGGCAAGGATACATCAACCCATTATCACACGAGGTAATCGCCAGTTTTCACCACCTCGGCGCCCACCGGGTCGGGTTATCGGATCTATTGCAGTGTGTTTTATATGTATCCGTTATTTGGCGCTAATGAGCAAATAATTTAAAATTGCGCGTTTGATACCTAAATCAATCGGGGATAGTTTTAATATTTTGTTCAACATCAGGGGGCAATATAAGCGAAGCTTTTGAGATTACTTCGTGCCGCAGTCGAGTTACCAGAGCTTTAAGAAAGTAGGTACATTATTTGGCCACTTTAATCATTCGACCACATGACTTAACAGATAAAAGCAACCATTTTTTATCGGACTAGATTTTGAACCCACCATGGATCTTCACTAGATCGTTTTTGTGAATATTCAGTGTTTAAATCGGTCGAGTTAACCATAAATCACCAAAGTGTCTTGTTCAAAGACACAACCGACTATAGCTATTCGTCCGACAGATAAGTCTATTCGCCTTTTAGCCGAAGGGTTAAAGGTCGAAACTGGTGGCTAGCTAGTCAGTTGTGTCCTTTTGGAAGGTACTTAGCGGACATTACCTGAACCCAGCGGATTAATTGATTTGCACTAAATTGAAGGAACGTGTGAATCATACACAACACATTGCAATAGCTCCGGTATCCCGACGATGGGCGCGAGGTGATCTGACGATTGCCCGTGTGTTAATCCCCTGGGTTTTCCCATTCATGGGGATAAACATGAATATCCTATTCTATCGACTGGTTTCGGGAGATTCCACTTTGCATTGCCGACCTATTTAGTGGATCATTTGCATTTGAACAAAATAGGATTTATGCGCTTCTAACCCGCCCCCTAGAAATGCACAGCACGCTTTTATGGATAATTAATTGGACTAATACAGTTGTAACGTCTTAAGTATACAACACACTGTAATAACTTTGCTAAACCCACTGTGGACACCATATTTCGGTCACACAACCGCGTACAGCGAAAGCTACTGTGGACATGAGATTTTATTTAACGCCCCTTTTACGCCCTCTTGCGCCTCAATCAAATAAACAGAATGGAAGTCGAAAATTTGCCAACTATAAACAAAACATAACAAATTGATCGAGAGATTAATAAAGAGGTTAGCATTGTTGATTCATTACAATTTATAAATTGGTTGCTTAAGTTCATACACAATAAATACAGTGGTTTCTTTCTAGATCCATCTTTTCTAGAGTATATTCATAAACTTGTCGTTATTTAATAAACTGCTTTAATTGGTCGCAAAGCCCAATGCGTCACAGCTATAGTTAATTGTTTTAAAACAAAGGTCTATTATGACAAGAAACGTAACAATGTGCTTTGGTTCAACGTAATGTTGCTACTGACAACAAACACAATTATTACCGCAGGGAACGCACTGTGATGTCATAGTTAATTTTGTGAACAACGGACAGATAGCGTTTGTATTATTTGACCACCAACGGCGCAATATTTCGGATAGCGAAAACCAGCGGTTATTTTACGCGTCATAATCACTCTTAATAGGGTATTGTTGTATTGTAAGTGTGGAATCTTAATTCTTGTTATTATAAGAAACACAAGAAGATTTATATGTTGACTTCGCGGCCATTTTGTAAATTCATGTTTATCCCAGTGGGTGAGAAAACGTAAGGGGCGTTATCACATGGCTAATTGTTACCGGAAATATTGCAGTGTGTTGTGTGTGATTTATAGTTTTATTTAAAACCATCATATCACTGGGTTCAGGCAATATCTGCTAAGTGGCCTGTTAAAGAACACAGCCGACCAAAAAACGACCAGTTTCGATCCGACAACCTTTTGAGGGGGCGTTTAACACAGGATCAATCGTCAGATCACCTCGCACCCACCGCATGGTTGCCGGAACTATGGCAGTGTGTTGTGTATGATTAAGATGTTTTACTCTTTTGGCCAAGGCACTTAACTAACCTTAAAAAGTGGGTTTTTACTCAAAATCCTGCCACACAAAGCCTTAATTTTTTTAAAAACGTAAAATTTAAGCTTGAATCTGCAACCCTAACTGAAAGACTTGGTTTTACCTAAAAAGTTTGAGCTGATACCCCTCCGTACATCAGGAACTTTTTCCCGAAATAAAAACAGCTAGCAGATGCACAATCAACACCTTTATTTCTCAAAGCACTGCTCCACTATCACAACACTATACACAATAACACCAGCGTGCAGCCTAGCACATGCTGATATCAACCAAAAAAACTTTGTGGAATCACCACAAGTGTTACTCAGCAAAAAACTCGTTTAAAACAAGGACTAAGGGCCCATTCGTCACATCCTGTACCACTCGTCACATCCGGCCGCCCATGGAGTTCGGTATAATTGTAATACGTCAGCTAAACCATGAGAAGAAACAACTTATTTCATCAAATCTGCTCTTTGAATATTTCCAGCAATCCTACTGCACGTGGGTGGTATATCAGCATTGGTCGACATATTAGTTTGGTGGGTTACTGTATCAGCTTTCAGACTATTTTAGACTGTGAGTTCTCTGTTTTTATCTAGTTGGAATTCAAACCCGAACCCCCGTTTTTAAGACCGTTTTTGTAAAGACTTGCTGTGTATCGGTCGACTACAGAACATTACGAACTGTTTTATACAACTATTTTAACCACGAAGTGATTTAAGCAAAGATTACGCTTGGTGGGTTATTGTGTCAGATTTCAGACCGAAGGGTTGCAGGTTCAAAACAGGTCACTAGCTACTTGCCTGTGTATTTTTGCAAGGCACTTAGAAAAAAAGTGCTTGAAACCAATGGAATAATCATACGAATAGACACATTGTAAAGGGAAAAAAATGACGTGGACGTTAAACCTCACATTAATGAAGATAAATTACATCAGAACAGTTTAAATTATATTTAATTAAATTTGATGTTATGTAAGCCTTGAGTAAAAGTGTGCAAGTGTAACCCAGTACTGAGGGGAGAGCCGGCTTTGGGATTTAAGTCAAAAAAAACAACCCTAAAATGAAATTCCACTACTTACCACTGGAGAAATAACCAAAGACAACAAACAAAACATCATTTTTATCCTTTTATTATAAAAATAAGTGGCGATGTTCTATACAAAATGTCGGAGATATTGCGGAACCAAGATTTTAACGGAAAGAGAAAGAAATTGGCGGAACGAAATTCGTAAATAAAAATGGCGGAAACGAAGCAACAACGAGAGATTTATAGTGGGTGAATGTGTTGTTTATCTTGTTTGGTTCTTTTTAACCAAATTTGGTCCGAAATTTTTGTTTTGTTTTGGTAAACATTTGAAAATACCAAAAAACATAAATTATTGTGAATATCAAAATAAAGTTCGTTGAAGAGGTTAACCCGGGAAATTATTTGAAATATTTGATCAAATCCGCACGTTTTTCACCATCCGTAGCCATCTACTAAGTTCAGCTCGCATATTTTTTCTCGTTCCCCTTTTTACGTTGCTTTTTTTCGGCTGAACGGACACCGCGAATTCCTCCGGATTTTCGCGGGAGAGCGACCATCGTTTCCCCGCCAATGATCGCTGGAACTCCCAATCCCGACACGGTCGATTCGGTGAGGATCTTTCAACGATAGGAACGGTGCAAACACCAAATCGAGGAATTCGGCTACTCGTCCGAGCCGGGTCCAACGCAACACAGCTATCAGGAATATTCAAAGGCGCCATGTGTCTGCGAAGCATAACTTGTTATATAACTGCCGCATATATGTCAGTACGGTTGCATAGGATAGAAATAGGAATATTCATGTTTATCCCTGTGAATGGAAACCAAGGGGGTTAACACACGGACAATCGTCAGATCACCTCGCACCCACCGTCGGGTTACCGGAGCTATTGCAGTGTGTTGTGTATGATTCACATGTTTATTTAATTTGGTAGAACCCATTAATCCGCTGGGTTCACGCAATGTCCTAAATGCTAAATTGAAGGAACGTCTAACTCATACACAACATACTGCAATAGCTTCGCTAATCTACGTAAATGAAAAAGAGGAACGGGCATTAACACACGTGAAATCGTTAGATTACTTTGCGCCCGCTGTCGGGTTACCGGAGCTATTTCAGTGCGTTGTATATGAAGATTAACCTTTACATACCAAGCCATTACCAAATTTTCCACTAATTATCATTTCACTCTAGGCTTTGTGCATTTCTAAGATACATAGCGGGCGTATAGTTTAAAACCACTAGATTAACATAATCAACAAATTTTATATCAATGGTACGGTTGCGTAGACAAATGGTTAACGCTATATATATGAAATTTATATAAAAACGATCTTAGGGACGACATACTCATGGGTTCGAAACTTGGCTCGATGAAATAAAAATTTTTATACCACTGTATGTTGTATTACTTACATCTTCGCGCAAATGATAAAAGTCGGAGCGAAACATCGACATAATCTGCAACTTCTGTTGTCGATCAATCGATCCCCATGTGCGTAAGTATTCCCTCTATGACGACATACTGTCGAGTTGTCCGGTAACGTTTCAAAAAATTCAGCTGTGGAATAATAAAAATTATGATGTCATAATTAGGATTATGATGTCATAATTAGGATTATAATTAGCAGGAAAACAAAGCGAAACCAAATATTTTTTTAATTTGAAATATTTAAACATTTTTTAGATGTTTAAAAGGTGCATTTTATTTCATAATTTCAAATGTTTATAAAAAATAAGTATATTTCGTTTATGATTTACCAACAACCCATTATATTGTTTTTCTTAATATATTTTTATATATATTATTTGTTAAGGTAATTTATCAACGCGTCTCATCGAATAACTTATGTGGGAAATACTTGTTAAAAATATTACCAGTTTAACCGTACACTTAACCCCAAATAAACAATATACAGTGTCTGGCTATTCGAAGCAGTTTATATCATAATATAAAGGCAGCTTATACGCCGACGTGATTATCATTCTACCCTTTATATTTTGCTCCATATATAAGTAGTTATGGACCGGCCGATTTTTTCGGTCGGCCTAACAGTCGGAATTGAGACTAAGATTTAGGGGAGAACCGGTGACTGACTGGTCAAACGTGTATTTAGTTAAGACACTTTATGGGCGTCGATTAAACCCATTGGGTTGGTAGGTTAAGCTAAAAACCAAAAACATCTTAGTCATACAACACACTGCAATAGCTCCAGTAACCCGACGGTGGGCGCCAGGTGATCTGTCGACTACCCGTGAGTTAATCCCTTTTGGTTTTTTCCATCCACGAAAATAAAAATGAATATTCCATCCTAATCCAACAAAATCTGATAACATCAACATACCTCCGACTTTCACAAATACCGCCCCTTGAATTATCCTCGCTTTTATCTGCTGTCGGCGAGGTCTGAACCTGCGATCTCTGGGTTCTGGGTAAGTGTCGTCAGTCAAAACAAACCGGCTTTGAACAAAATCATCTAAACAGACGCAGATAAGCAGAAAAACAACGAAAATTAACTTTTCCATTTTCGGTGCTATGTCAATTTCAAATCCTAGTCAGTGTGTAGGTCAATCTTGAAATATAGACTCGAATCCAATTAATTCGCCTTTTAACCCGAGGGAAACTGGTAAAAAAGTTTCCGAACAATGAATTAACTTTAATCTGAAATTGTCGCCTTTTTTCGATTCGACTTTCAGATTACGCCGGACAACATATTACGTCATTGTTTATACTATTTCGATGTAAGTTCAAGTGGGTTACGGAGTTATAAAAATTATATCCTAAATGTATTAATAGCTTTTTCATAATCAGTTTGAATTAATCGATTTAACGCATCTGTCTGCTAAATATTACGTCATGCAACGTAATAATAAACATTGCAAGACATCTGATTGACTGCTTGTAAATACAATAATTGTTTAGTTGTCTGACTTGTCTTGTTTAATTTTCTGCTGTGTAACGTTTCAGTTAATTTGACGTTGTAATATTATATACTGTATAAGGACAATAAGTTAATAATAATTGAACAAGAGACTGATTTGTTTGCATGTGGGTGAGACAGTAATTAACATCACCTCGTACACATGGGTTATACTGCAATGTTCGGCAGTTGGTGTAACTTCAAGTTTTAATTAAATACACAATGCAAATACAATATACAAAATTTGGTGGTTACAAAAGGTTCTTTGAAATCATTTGTTTTAATTGTATTATTACGTTACTGTCCCCTAAATGCATTTCTTTAAATTTAACGGCCGCAAATATAAAAAAAAGTATAACGGGTAGACCACTATGTACTATATTTGACCAACATCAAGAGACGGTTGGTTTACAAATCGTACATCTTCCGTCTTTAATTACGATGGCCTATAAGTGTGGTCCACACCTAACTAACCAGCATTCTCCTAAAACCGGTTTCCCGTTACACGGGTCGCATTACCAAAGACTCTGATGCTTAAGTGTAATAAATTTGATTTAAACACGTTTTTCCAGTTTTTTTTCCATTATTTAATTATTTTTAAAATACGTCAGGTTTTGCGTCCAAATCTCGTTTAGGATCTCGGGTTAGCTGATCCTGGATTAAGCAAAAATCCAAGTCGGTATGCAGAAACCTCGCTTAACGTTTGCTTAGCTAACCCCCCTAGCTTAAGAAAGGCCACCGAAAGATTTATTTTTTTCTTGAACGAAAAAATAATAATTGCATTCCAAACTTGACCCGAGATTACCTTCCAAATTGGAATTCCTGCAACAAAACAATAGAAAATCCGATAAAATATTTTTAATTAAAATCACACCATACCACATGTGCCAGCAACACATAAATAATTCTCAGAAGAACGTAATAAAAGAAGACGGCCATATTCTAGAATGAATGTGGAGTCTATTGAGTGTAAATTGGGCAATATTGTTTTGCTTTTTAATTATTTGTTGTAAAAACAGATTAATTGTAAACTTTAATACTTAGTGGCGCAAAGTGATTAGGAATTTTGTTGTGGGCGTTTTCGCTGTAACGTATATCGTAAGGTAGCCCAGTATTTTGGCAATAAATTATATACTGTAATTTGTTTTAGGGCCGATAATGATGTTTTTTGAAAAATCACAACTTTAAAATATGTGAAAACGAGGTGTAATGGGATGTATAGGACAACACATGTTGTAATGGTCGGTTCAAACCAAAACTCATTTAAGCTTTGTTAATTTTTAAAACTAGGAATGTTAACCAAACCATCATCATTTCTTGCAAGATAAAGAAACAAACAATTAAACACAATTAAAATTTACATTACGTACACTTACTGGTTAACTGTAAACTGTATACGTATAAAACATAATCAATTAATTATGTCGTAACACTAAAACCTAAAAAAAAACTTAAAAATACCATAATTTAAATCCCGAAAACTTTGGTTTTCAAACATTTTATTTTTTTAATTTTTGGCCAAGGTGCGAACCTTTGATAAGCTCGTCCCTAAGACCGTTTTTGTGTATTTAATATTAGTATCAGTCGCGCTAACTAATCGGATATGCGACCGTACTATAAAACACTTCTATTGCGCGACCGATTAGTCTTAGTTCAACGCCTTTGAACCGAAAGGTTCCAGGTTAAAAGCTCCGGTAACCCAACGGTCGGTGCGAGGAAATCTGACGATTGCCCGTGTGATAACCCCTTTGCGTATTGCCAACCACGGGGATAAACATGAATAGCCTATCCTAACCTATTCAAACTACAATAAAAAAAGAGATAAAACTCATCCGATATTCATCCGGCGGTGCAACCCACAGTAGACGGTACCACGATGGCATGTACCGGTGATGGTTGACACTTCGGTCTTGTAGTCATAACACTGCGGTCGTATCACTATCACGATTTCATGGTTTTACCGCTCGATCCAGTTGTTAAGGTGTAATACATCCGTTTGTGCGGATTTAACACCCAAATGATTGATATGGCCTACATTACAAGTATACTTGTTTAAAAATTTAGAATCGCATGAAAAATCAATTGTGGCTAGAGAATATCCTCTGGTGGATAATGAAATTGAATAACATTCGCACACTTGAAAGCATTGCACCATGGAATTGCGTAGAAGCCTTGAAAAGAAGCCAAAATTTGTACTTTCTGCATCAAGACTTTTCGAAATGTAGGTCAATTTCATTAGAAAAATTTTCCTGAATTTTGATAACTGATGACAAATTTGACCTACATTCCGAAAAGTAAGATAGCAAACCAATATGACATTTAATGTAATAATTTACATTCAGGGACGATTTTTGCTCAAAAAGTAATTGAGTTTTTATGATGTAGGCTATGCATAATGCATTAATGCATCATATTATACATTATACCCCAGACTCATTTTAAGTGTCTATTGATTAAGTGTGACAGTAGCTATTGGTTTGCAATATAACTTTTCGAAATGTAGGTCAATTTAAGCATCAATTAGCTACTTTCAAGGCGGTGTTCCCTAAAAAAGTTATTGTGTTTTCATAATGTACGTATTATGCATTATTGTATCATATTATGCATACTATCCCTTTATTACGTCTCTACTATTCATTGTGTCGTGAAAGTCAAGCAAACAACACTTCACAGTGAAAGCTGGTACATCTGGCTCGACAGGTTATGTCTCTGACTCATGTAGATTTCTATCTTTATTTACACCTCACACATTATCATGTTGAGATAATATGTCCTTGAAAGGTGGCCCGGACTTTAATCAGATACCATACATGGATAATGCTTACATTGTGCTAAATACTGACTAATTACAATAACCCTGTGTAAATGAAATAATAGACCTTTACTAAACTACGGAGAGAGCTAAAATCTTGTTTATTTCAGTTAGAGCCAACTTCATCGGTTATAATATAAGCAATAGTTTGGTTTTACCCGGTAAACACAGTTTAATTTTCAGCTCTATTGCAGTGTGTTTAACTTCAGTTTTAAACAAACCAAACTTCTGTATTTACTTGAAGAAGTAAACGAGGTAATGCTGTTGCGCTCCGTTTTAAACGAACTTTTTGTTCGAAGATGCATAATCAACACCTTTATATTACAAAGTTCTGCTATATTATTACAGAACTGCGGGCTAAACAAAAACACCGAAACACAGCCTAGCACATGCTGCTTCCAACTGTACAAACATTGTGGAATTACCATCACTGACACTGTTACTCAGCAAAACACTCATTTAAATACAATGACCAAGACAATACCGCTAGTCAGAACCACTTGAACACAGAGATAAATTTAATTGGTTTTACATCTTTTATAAATGCGACCACCAAAACAAAAAGTTCAATAAATTGCGAACAGAAATAGGCTACGAGGCTTACTCTTATACCCGATAAACGGGTAACGCTAAAGGAAAGGGCAGTGGGAAAGAGGGAAGGAGGCAAACAGTAATTTTTAACACTGCCCTAAACACTAATCTCAACCCCAGAACTAAACTATAACCCCACGTTAAAAACTAACTATAATGCCCTAATATTCATTTTAGTGTGCAGTTTCCTCCCCTTTCAGCCTTGCCACTTTCCCTCCTTTTAATGTCCCCCCCGATAAAAACGGTTAAAATCAAACCAAAGGTTGAACATGAGCAAATACCCATAAGGCCAATCAATTGATGTGCATTGTGGTGTGTCATGTAGGTTACCAGATTCTATTTGAATAAGTTTTGGTACTCAATTTATTAGATTAAATCATATACAGTACTTAAGCATAGTATGGGCTTAATTATTGAAATATTTAAATATTTGTTTCGTACAGTAATACTGGGTAATATATGGAGTGTAAATCACGATACGAAGATTTCCAAATAAATCCTAAAAGGTCGATTTTATAACATAATTCAGCCATGCTGTGAAGTCAACTGTAATTCTATTTAAATGGTGATTTTTAATATATTAGTTGTCAAAAGAGAAAATCAGAACAGATACTTAAATACGGGACTAATGTACAAAGTAAAGGCTAATGTTCAGTTTATAAATTTACTATATAGCGTATTGCCGTTCAGTGGATTGATTATTTAGTTAAATATATATAGGTTTTAACTATCAAATAAAAGATAGTTAGACCTATTACAGCCGCTAGCTAATCATCCGTATCCAGGGTAAAGACTATTAGCAGTTATTGCTTCTTTTTGGTAAATTAATGTGTTGAACAAATTACTATATATTAGCACCAACGTAGGAAGCATTGGTTCAAATTTACGTCTTGTTTTTGCTATCGTTGCCACTTGCGTCATTGTTACATGTTATAGCAATTACAATGTGTTGTTGTCCATTCAATTTTCGCTTAAACCGGTTTAAACCAGTAAAAACCAGTTAAGTCGGTGTTGGATTAAACCTATGACGTCGTGATTCGTCTCGGTGACGTTGTGGTCGTATAACTTTGTTGACATGGCAACAGTATCATCTACGAAATTCCCGCCAATCAGATTTAAAATTCCGAATGGGATTAACTGATTGGCGGGGATTTGCGGCCACGTCAGAACAATTAGTCAACTCAAACGTCATAATAAGGGTTTGTGTATCAATGTAATCAATCTTGATTAGTGCAACAATTTTGATTTAAACACTCCTTTTTATATGTTAGCTTTGGCGGCAACGTTTTGCACTATACACACTAATTAATTAATTTGTTTATAGATATATTTTAACTACTGTCGTTTTGCCGTTTTTTTCGGTTTTCAAATTAAAAGTGCTTCGATGATTTTTAGTGTCTTACTACTGTATTTACAGTTAAGGATTATTAACCTTGTTTAAAAGGGTTAGATTTTCGAAACAAATTACTGTCAATGGGATATTGCAATTTGAATGAATGGAGAGCGTAGGAATGTCAGAGGAGTAAAGAGTAATTATATCTCATGAATGCTGAATCAATAGGCTACAGTGTAGCCGCTACACTATGGTTTAAAATAGATCTGACCAATCACACATTATAACAGAAGTAAGATTTTAGATAAACACTTGTAGCAAGTAATATTAACCGAATACTTCACATCCGCTAGCATACAAACACAAACCTAAGCATGTAACATAACGTTGATGTCAAGTTTTGATTAAATTTATACACTTGCTTCATTTAAGCGGTTGATTTTGCTTTTGTCCGACAGATTAGTCTGGTGGTTTAGTGCGTCCCCTTTCAGCCAAAGGGTTGCTAATTCGAAACTGGTAGCTAGCTAGTCAGTTGTGCACTTGGGTAAAGCACTTTACGGACATTGCGTGAACCCAGCAGAATAATGGGTTCTGCCAAATTGAAGGAATGTCTTAATTATACAAACACTGCAATATCTCCGGTAACCCGACGGTGGGCGCGAGGTGATCTGACGATTGCCAGTGTGTTAATCTCCTTGGTTTTCCCATTCATGGGAATAAACATGAATAACCTATTCTATCCTTAATGCCCCGTCCGGTTAAAATCGGAGGATACATCGTCCGGTATCTAAATGAGTGTTTTGCTGGTTGTCAATCCTGGGAATTCCGCTATCATGGTTTGTAAGAGCATGCATATATAAAGCTTCGGGCCAGTATTTTTTATTTACCAGTTTTGTGAATAGCTTAACGGGGCTTATCGAAATATTTGTGTTGCATTGTCCGACCGATTAGCTTGGTGGATTATTGCGTCGCCTTTTAGGCTAATTGTTGCAGGATTTTGGAGAAAATTCGGTGCCTTTATCGGCCGCGTTAACTATTCGGCCAGGCGAACTTACTTCCTTCGTTCTCCCCTTTTTATATTCTACATCAGCTTACGTATGCCACCGTGCGGAAAATAGATCCAATGCGGTAACCCGCTATGCGTCGTATGCGGTTATTTCTTCGTATTCGTTTTCGTCGTAAAGGGTGAAAAGGTATGAAATCATCATTAGTTTTGTTTATATTTCTGTTTGTGGCTACAACAAACAAGGTAGAATAGAATTGTTTATATTATTCTGCATTAATTTAAATAAACAGTTAAGGCATAATTGCATTTAGTGTTTCGTTATTTAGCCTTTAGTTAAATTTTAGATACACGGAAAACGTAGTTTAGTTTTAGTTTATTTATTTTTCCCCTAGTTTTTAAAATTGGCAAGCGAATATAATCACGATACAGGAACGGGAAAAGCCAGCAAAACGAACAGTCGTTAAAACACGTCATTGAAAAGGATATTATCTAATTAATATAGCGGACGCGGCCGCCAAACCTAGGCGAAAGAACAATATTAAGCGATCCTAATTTAATTAAGACTAAACGATATACTATCCACTAATATTCGCAATTAAACTGGGAAATTTTAAAAGTAATTTCTGCATGTCAGTAAGATCATTCACACGGACTTCTTTGATAAAACGCTGGCTATGTAGAAATGTTCTGTCCCCAGTTTTATTTATAGGACATCGCATGTATCACTAGCTGAAGCGCATGATTAGGTATATGGGATGCATGCGATACGTGGCCATTACATCGCATTGCAAACATTTTCAAGTGAATACGTATATAGTTCTGTAGTTAACGGTACCTGGCATTTTATAGTAATTTAAAGTAATTTTGGACTTCTGTAGTTGACGGAGGTGTTTTTTTAACCCGCCAGCACGTCACTACTTTTCCACTAAGTCATTGAGTTATTGTAATACACGACAAAAACAGAGTGGCGCGTAAAGCTGAAGTCTGTCGTATAAAGATTAAAAAGATTAGGCACACGGTGCTAATGCCGAAACAAAAAAAAGTTTTGCAATTTTTAATAAAAAAAAACGATGCAAGCGGAAATATTTTAGTGCTTTATGCCTGTTGTACCACGTATGTGCATTTCTTAGAATTATATTGTGTATCGCGTTTTTGTTGCTAAGGAAAGAGTATTGCAGAGGTGGGCAACTTCTCTAGTCAGCGGGCCAGATGTGGGAAAATGAAGTTCTTGGTGGGCCGGATTATTACATGAATAGTATTCAATATCTTAATTACAGGGTACGGTTAGGTACAGTCTGCGGGCCGGTCAAAATCCCTTCACGGGCCGGACCCGGCATGCGGGCCGTATGTTGCCCATGCATGAATTATTGCAGGGTAAATGTTTTTACTTTATAACGAGCGTATAATGTTTTTTTATTATCCCTTCGCATGTACCTTTCGCTGGTAAACGATACATGTAGTTTTTTTTTTCAGAAGAATCAAAACGTTTAGTTTCACAGTTTAACGCCATATACGAGCCCTTTCGGGTCACGTAAAGCGCCTTATATATAATTATCAACCTTGTAGAAAAATTTAGCAATATACTTACGCACGTAAATATTAATTTAAAAGGTTATATAATATATTTTTACTTCCAAGAAATGTGGTGAATTAGCGGCTTGTGTAATAGCTTTTTGCGCATTGTATTAAGCTTTGTTAAAATTGTTGGAGGGACCCTTGAATACATGCATAGCTGTGCCTGTTTCCTCTGGCCTGTCAATCATTTCCTCTGTCTAGTCAAAATTTTCTATGACCTGTCAATCGGCTATAATATCTGCACTGATACCCCCATCTTATTATCTTGCCATAAGCTTCCACGCCGTCGATATATTTCATTTTTTCAAGGCAGATCAAAAACGCGTTCTGGAATACGGACCTAGTAGCTGCCTGCCATTTCGGAGTTTTAATAGTGGGGAACTTCAGGCTAGATTTAGTGCAAGACATAGGTACGCCAAGTATAAAAATATCCTGAAACGCCACAAATAAGACTGTGAACTCAAAAATATTAAAGAAATCAATGAATTTTAACAGCTGGTATAACAAAGAGAAGGCGTTCTGTGATTAAGAACTAGAGTAGTCTTTTCGCCGCACAGCTTGCATATGACGATGGTAGACAATACTTCAACATCCCAATCTGCGTGTTAACGAAATGGGATCCGAATAGGTCCCTATGGACGTCTGGTACTTTGTGGCTGCTTTCTCCCTTGTTTTTTTTCCAATTTGGTCAACGCCCGAAGGATGCGTTCAACGAACTATTCTCCATATTTTTCCAATGCAAACTGACCTCCCAAAATCCTGGGACACGAAGTAAACTTTGGATCTGCAACTTAAACTCAAACCCTCCAAAATTTTACCTAAACATTTTGAGCCCATCGAAAAACGTTTTCCCAACAAAACAGCTAGCAGATGCACAATCAACAACTTTATTTCACAAAGCACTGCTCCACTATTGCAAAACTTTAAAACTAAACGAGAACACCGGCGCGCAGCCTAGCACATACTGCCTTCAACCAAACAAACATTGGGAAGAATCACCACCATTGTTGCCCAGAAAAACACTTATATACTTAAAAACAATGCCTAAGTGACCACCACTCGTCACATCCTGCCGCGCATAGAGGTCCTTATTGGTTATACGCCATCTAAAGGGGCCACACCTTCTCCTACAGCCGACCTCTCTAAAGACTGTTTTTGCATATAATTTGTTATATGTATTGGTCGCGTTAATCATTTGGACACACGACCGTACACTCACTTTTCTTCAGATCCTTTTATCGTTTAATTTTTAGAATTTGTTCTAAAAATAATTGTAATCTTTCTAACTTTGTTTAGATTTGCCTGTGTGTCATGTTTTATGTATAAATGTCAATTGCTGCTACGATATATACTTGAACTAAAGTTTGCTTGCGTATAATTAGAATTTCCTTGCAGTATTCATGTATATGTTGCATCTCGTGTATCATGATATGTATAACGACTGCTCCACGCCGGAAAAGACACCGTCAGCTTATACGTGTTTTATTGGTTGTTTCCGACGTGTATTAGAGTTTTTTTAACATGTTATTTCCTGCCTGTAAACAGTAAAAAGTAATTTTCACAGAACAATTAAACCGTTTTATTTGGCGGCTTTGTAATTGTCCCAGAGCACCCTTTCCAGCCACGCAAGAGTTTCCTATATAACCGATAATAGTAATTAAGAAATAAATTATGGCTAAATAACGTAGCCTACTTCTTTATAATAAAGAATAAACCCTACGTTAAAGTGTGACTTAGGTTCTGAAACTAATGAGAATTAGTCAGAAGCAGGGTTTCTGTGGTATATAGCGTCCAATGCGTTTAAAAGACATTAAGCTTGCTCACAGCGCGGTTCGCCAGAACGCCAGGAAGCTTTAACCCAACCGCCACTACGGACGATCCACAATCGTAAAAAGCTGTGTATATTTGCATTGGAATACCTATTTAGGTACTTTTTGGACCCACCAACCAAAGCGAGTACATTATCTAGCTATTTAAAAAACTGAAAACTGCGGGTTAACCACCCAATTATATGCCACCCCCATATAAGTGTAGGATTTATCTTGTCTCAAATCCGGGAAATCCCCATTAATGTATGTATTTTAAATGACGACTGTATGAAAAGCCTGTTGACAGGGTCGCCTAATGTGTTTGCATTACAGAAATATGTGCTTTGTGCAACTACAGTAAATTGCTAGTAATAGACGCCTACCTTGCACATTATTTCCGCTACACAACGCAACGATTTATTTTGGTGAGACGAGTTATATTTGTTTACTTTGCAGTTTGTCGTTTAAGATTTAAACTTTGAGACTAACTACTCAATACCAGCCGAAACAGTTTAGTGGGAGGTGTTATTTAAATATCTTTGATTGATTGATTGATAGTGATTTTCAAGATAAGCGCCAACCGGAAGGACACGTGGTTAAAATATGCACGCATACGTGACGTATGTG
>CH000075.1:150142-174401 GCA_000149265.1 Ciona savignyi | reverse complement strand
AAGTAAGCAGTTTCCTTCCTTCCTGCTTTCACTCTTCTTAGTGTTGCCCCCCACCTCACCCCTAACACCAACCAACCCCCTTTTCTTAAATGGTAATAAGCAGTATCTTACCGTACCTCTTACCCTTGGTTTACTTTCCCCCATTGTTTGTGTGATGTGTACATGTTCCACTCACTAAATTAGACAAGTTTGTAGTGGGCCCATTCAATCTTTAAGAGTAACAAAAACTGTGCATAATCATGTTTTATCCTGGGCAACACTAAACAGAGGGAAAGAGGGAAACTGCTCACTAAAACTATAAAAACTATTCCTAACCCTAAACTTACCCTGACACCAACCCCAACTTTAAAACTAACTCTAATGCCCTCATCTTTATTTAAGTGAGCAGTTTCCCTCCTTCCCTCTTTCCCTCTTTTAGTTTTCCCCTTTTACCTTCCATTTAAAAAATTAAATAATCGTTAACACACGGGCAATCGTCAGATCATGTCGCGCCCATCGTCCTTTCACCGAAGCTATTGCAGTGTGTTGTGTAGGCTATAATTCAAACGTTTCTTTTAGTTAGCTATTTCTACCATTTTTTGTATTGGTACAATGCCCAAGCCATTAATCCAATAGTTAACCCCCAAACTTTCATATTCACGTCAACGTATTATACAAGTTGCCATATTTTACTTCGTGCTGATTAAAATCAATGCAGTTTTTCAAGAAGTTCCTATAGTAACAGTTTAACCTGTCTGCATTGTTTTTAAAAATGGATACCGCAATTGAAGCCACTGAGAATATGCCTGATGCAAGTCAGGCTGCATCTCAAGTGAATGGTGACCAAGATAAGCAAAAAAACAAACTTCAACAGCAAGCTGACAATAGTGCCCAAGATACAATATCAGTTGAAAACGAAAATTTAAAACATTTATGCTCCGAAATGTTTCAAAAAGTTTCCGTTTATTTGAATGGTGAAGTGGAAAACACTGTTCAGGATTACTTGCTCTTGGAAAACATGAACAAAGCAACTATTTCTCGGTACAATGAGATGCATGACTCAGCGCGTATGGTCGGTGACTCGTTACATCAACTGAATCAAAAGTTTTCCGACCTCCAGCCGTACCTGGAACAGATTGAATCTATCGAACAAAATGTTATGGAATTGGAGAAGGCTGCGTATAAACTGGACGCGTATTCCAAACGATTGGAGGAACGGTTTAAAAAAGCTCAAAAGCAAACTCAATAAATCTTCCCACACCACTTAAAGCAGCTAATTAATGGTTATATTATAACAATTAATATCACTTAATGGATATCATATTCATTATTTCCCACTCTTATTCAAGGGAGTTACAGTTGGTTTATTAAACCATCGTTGTCTATAATTCTTGGAAGCATTCTTTCCAATTTTACCAATCAATTTTTCTTTGTTTATCTCGCTGCAACGTCGACTATTAATAATTGGAAAAACAGATCGCAAAAATTGTTAAATATTTGTCAAAACAAATACAGCAATTACTGAATATTAAAGCAGAAAACATTAAGAGAGTAGCAAGATACTTTAGCAAAACCAACTTTTCGGGATAAATGAGAAACTTTGTAGTTTGTGCTAATAATAAAGCATCACGATCTTGGTGCTAAGGTGATAATAATGCTGGCCGTATACAGGATATGTCTGTCACGATTTTGTTATTGGCAAAGCAGGCTGTTGCATTAATTCCGTGAAATTAAATTAATTATTCTTGTTTACATACCGAACAATAGTTTCCACAAGATTTCCTGTGTTTAAACGTCTAATGTAATCCTATGGGCAAACATGAATATTGTACTTGTACACTGCAGTGTGTTTAATGCACAATCATTGATTCTGTATTAGTTCAATAAACAGTTCACATTTATTCTATTTTAATGTTCATCATGTAGCAGTGCAATTGGTATCAGACAAAGATGAAGTAAAAAAAAATCGCATCATAGAGAAATTTTGGTTTTGATTGAAAACAACATATGTAATATATAATAAATGCATATGTAATAGACTATATAAGTAATACATAATTTACATATATGTAAAAGACTATATATGTAATACATAATATATGTATATTTAATGCAAAATGTGTACTAGCATATATTTGTATATATTTATCTATTTCTTACTGTGAAATTCTTGTTTCTTATTGTTGTTTCTTGTGCAAAATCTGTGTTGAAACATTTCTTAAATTCGTTCATATTTTTAATTATTCAACTATTACATGCTGAAGATTTATAAAATGTCATTTCAGCTGTACATACTAATAGCCCCGGTAATGGAGAACCAAGTACTTAAAGTTGATATCAGTATTGATATGGAGCATGCTTTGGAAGGAGCGCGGGGGATTTTGAAGCTTGTGCGTCCGGCTTGGAAAGAAGAATGTATAAATCATAAAGTAAGCATCTAAAACTGGTTTTTAAACTTTTTTGGACACAACCCCCTTGTTGTTTGTCATATCAGCCGGTTGGTCTAGCGGTTAAGTGCGTCGCCTTTCAATCGAAAGATTGCAGGTGCGAAACTGGTCGCTAGCTAGTCGGTTGTGTCCTTGGGCAAGGCACTTTACGGACATTGACTAAACTCAGCGGATTAATAGGTTTTACCAAATTGAAGGAACGTGTCTATCATATACAACACACTGCAATAGCTCCGGTTACCCGACAATGGACGCGGGGTGATCTGACGATTGCCCGTGTGTTAACCCCCTTGGTTTTCCCATTCACGGGGATAAACATGAATATCCTATCCTATTCATGCTCACGCCTTACCTAGTCTCAAAAATTGAATTAAAATGGAACAATAAATTATTTTCCACTGATAAATCATCAAATGCTACTATGGCCCACCAGTTAGCCATGCTCCATCGGTTAAGGGCCCTGCTTTAGGTGTTTGCCATATTTTAAACTTTTATTACCCAACAAGCTGTAAAAAAAAACATTTATGATTTTTTGCATCATTTGTCAAACTGCAAAAATCTTTTTTTTTTTTAATTTAAAACTAGTTGAAATTAAGTAAAGCCACACCCCTACTGCCCCCACCCTCCATTTTTAATTTTAAAACAAAATGGTGCTCATGGACACCACTGATAAATAATTCAACCGTTACCCAGAAGGAAAAGTAACTTAGTTTTCTTAAGTTTTATCTTAAATGACCAAATATTGACCAATAATTGTCTGACTTTATGCTGAATAAATTTGACAAAAGGTTCTTTTTTGTAACGTTTTATTGAAAAAGAATTGTATTGTAATAAAAACTAAATCACATCCACTCTGGAATAATGCAACTCTGACCCAGGTGTTTGATAACGGCATCACGAACAAAATGTTCGGTTTCCACGAAAATGGTCGCAAAAGTGACACCGTCCTCGTAAGGGTCAATGGAAACAAGACGGAAATATTTTTGGATCGAAAAGCAGAGGTCGGTTGGGTTGGGGACTGGGGCAAGGATTTGTGTATTGGGTTATTTGTGTTTTGGTTGAAATTAATTGTCCGAGTTTTTACTTCACCAAGTGAATTTAATGAAATTGATCGTGAAACATCACACGACAATGGTTACAGCTGACAAGAGGTGATCTGTTATTTCACACACGGGGTTACAAAGATCATTATAATGAAATACTTCCTTTTTAAACTTACCAATAATAAAAAGCACTAGGACCGGAATAAGTAGAACCTATAAACAAAGTAGACACAAGGCAACAGGTCCCAGTGTCGAGCAGCACAACTATGTTTTAAGTTCTAACTTGCTGATTATATTAAGCCCAACAATTGCTACTGTAGACAATCACATGATTTATCCACGATTACTATCTGTTAACTTGCGCGGATGAAAGTTGAGAAACCTATTGCAATGTGTTGTATATGATTAAGATGTTCCTTCTATTACTTGCTCGAGGCAATGTCTGCTAAGTGTTTGCTCAAGGACACAACCTACTGGCTCGCGACCGGTTTTAATTCGATCTAGCCACTCTTCGGTTAAAAAGGCAACGCACTAACCCACCCGACTAATTGTTCTCCACAGGTTGAAAGCTTTGAGTTGCTTCACCACCATAAGTGCGCCCCACTTCTATATTGTGTGTTCAACAATGGCCTGGCTTACCAGTTTATCAAAGGAACAACTCTAACTCCACAAACTGTTAGGAAAGATGTTGTTTGCAGGTATGGGAGGTCATTTCTAGCTTGCAATGCAGACGAAATATTTTTTAGAAGTGTTAAAAATGGTTCTAATCCATTTTCAATCAATAATTAAAAAACAATTATCTCATTTTTTGCTGACTTTTATACAATTTATTTATTTTGGCCGAAATTTGCAAAATACACACTTAATAATAATATGAATTTAATATTTGTTGTGAAAAGCCCACTTAATAGTTGATCATTCTCGCTAGACTTGGGCGGCTGTGTCCTTGGGCACAGCATATAGCGGACATTGACTGAATCCAGTAAAATGATGGGTTCTAACAAAGATAAAACAACATTTCAATCGTACACAACACACTACAATAGCTCCGGTAACCAGTCTGTGGGCGTGATGTAATCTGACGTCTACCTGGGTGTTAATTCCCTTGCGTTTCCCATTCAAGGGGATAAATATCCCATCCTTTCGTTCATAATATAAATTAAAATTAGTAGTGGGAAAATCGTTCCTCTTTTTCCAGACTTGTAGGCCAGGAAATGGCACGAATGCACAAGATCCCACTACCTACTGACCACAAACCAGAGGCTCAAACTTTTAAATTAATCCGGAAATTTATGGGGATTGCCTTTGATGACTCTGATGGGTGAGGTGGCTGGTCATATGATGTTTGAGTTTTGTTTTAATAATAATAGTCATGATGTTGAATTAGGATAGGATAGGATAAAATATTCATGTTTATCCCCGTGAATGGGAAAACCAAAGGTGTTACCACACGGGCAATCGTCAGATCACCGTCTGGTTACCAGAGCTATTACAGTGTGTTGTATAGGATTCACATGTTCCTTCAATTTGATAGAACCCATTAATCCGCTAGGTTCAGGCAAAGTTTGTTAGATGCCTTGCCAAAGGACACAACCGACCAGCTAGCGACCAGTTTTGCACCTGCGACCTTTCAGCTGAAAGGCGACGTACTAACTCATGTTCTATTTATAGACCGGTGGACACAGAACTCGAGGCCCGACTTCGTGCAGAGGTGAGAGAGTTAGAGCTCCTCCTAGTGGATCTAAACTCCCCCCTCGTTTTCTGTCACAACGACCTCTTGGTCCACAACATCATCTACAACGAAGAAGAAGGTAGTTATTTACCGAGCCGAGTTTCGAACCCATAATAAGCTTGTCACCAAGACAGTTTATATATAGGAGTCATTATATGTAAAAAGTATAAAATTTAATAAATATAGCGGACACGACCACCAAACCCTTTTTGAATTAAAATTAAAAATAGCACAGCTTTTTTGAAGTGGTAATTGTGAGAATTCCACCAAAAGACGAAATTTTCCCACCATAAACCACCTCATATCACAGGGAATCTAAGCTTCATCGACTACGAATACGCCGGCTACAACTACCAAGCTGCAGATATCGGAAACCACTTCTGTGAATTTGCTGGTTAGTATCAGTGCGTTGGATATTCATGGAGTGGGTGGGTGCTATTGGGTGCCCAGGAACACAACCGACCAGCTAGCACCAGTTTCGCCCCTACAACCTATCAGCTGAAAGCCGCACTATTAACCAGGGGTAAATTTACCTTAACCAGGGGTAAATTTACCCCTTGGGGGTAAATTTTACCGATTAAAGGGGTAAATTTACTAAATTATAAGCAAACTTCAATTCAGTTAGTATTAAAAGAAAATTTTCACATTCTTGTGTGTTTACTGTAGTCTTTTATAGCTAAAAAAACTATTTTGATATGTGCCCTGGTAAAAAAAACGAAAAGATTTGCTTTACTTTTCTTGACAAAGGGCCACCAAGAAGATGGGGGTAAATTGTACTTTTTTTATTCGGAAAGGGGTAAACGAGACAAAAAAGGTTAAGAACCCCTGCTATAACCCATCAGCTGGAAGCCGCACTACCCACCAAGCTAATCGGTCGGGTTTATTTTTCTAAAACCTTCACGACTCCATGATGTTGAGTTGGTGGTATATAACCAGTGATGTGATTCAAAAATTTAAGAACAGATTCTCTTTTGTATCGTACTTACTAACAACAGGTTCCCTAAAAGGTCTAATGTCTAAAAAAAAGCAAGAATCGGATCGGTGATTATCCCGACGTTCAAAAAACAAGTTCGACCGAACCCATGTGAACCTCTTGAATCCCATCACTGGATATAACTCAACACCATCCTCCCCCCAGGTATAGATAACGCCGACTTCAGCTTGTACCCCGATAGGGGGTTGCAACTACGCTGGTTGCGTGGGTACCTGGCCGCATATCGGGGTTTGGTGGAAGATGATGTGTCTGATGAAGATGTAGAGAAGTTGTATCGGGAGGTCAACAAGTTCGCGTTGGTGAGTCTTTCAGGTTGATTGATATTAGAGGTGGGAATATATGGGGGTTAAGCTGGTTTCGATCTCATAACCTTTCGACTGTATGCACAAAGAGCTGTGACAACATTTGCATAATAGGATAGGATATTCATGTTTATCTTGGTAAATGGGATAACCAAGTGGGTTAACACACGACAATCGTCAGATCACCTCGCGTCCACTGTAGGGTTACCGGAGCTATTGCGGTGTGTTGTGTATGATTCACATGTTCCTTTAATTTGGTAGAACCCATTAATCAGGCAAAGTGCCTTGCCCAACGACGACCACTATCAAACCTCAAACCTTTTGGTTAAAAGGTTTCGCCCTAAACCAATAGACTAAATGGTCGGGTAATCTGATATTTACATTTGTCGTTATCTTACAATCTGGAAGAATTCTTGTAAACTTTGTTTGAAAGTTTCAACAACTTCCATGTGGTGCTTATTAACGAACATACCTACACCCCCAGGCTGCACATTTATTCTGGGGAATATGGTCACTGGTGCAACATAAGTTCTCACAAATTGATTTTGACTACAAAGGGTAAGTTCGATGTGTTTGTGGAAATACTTTTTGTCTGATAGCTCGTTGGATTAGTGCATCGCACTTTAACTAAATGGTTGAAGGTTCGAAACTGGTTCTATCAAGTTAAAGAACCGTCTCAATTATAGAGACTGCAATACCCCGGTGACCCAACAATGTGCGCTGTGTAAGAATGCTGGTTGCGTTTAATTAATCGATTCTACTAAAGGTTTTAAAAGGTTGCAGGTTCAAAACTGATCGCTAGCTATGGATTTTACCCGTGGGCACGGCACTTTACGGAACTAAAGGAAATTATGGGTTCTACCAAATTAAAGGAATGTTTTATTCATTTTAATAACTTCGGTAACCCGACGGTGGACGCGAGGTAATTTGACGGTTGCCTGTGTGTTAACCCCCTTGCATTACCCTATTCACGTTGATAAACCTGAATCAATCACATGTTACAACGCTTTCAGGTATTCCCAGCTAAGAATGAACGAATATTACAAGTACAAGGAGAAAAATTTAGCTTTGTAATTTTCACCATTGGTTTAGTCGTATTTTAGTTAATTTTACCTTCCTCAATACTTATATTGAAATCGTAATGATTTCATTTTTGCCTTTTCCACCTCCCATTACTTTCTCATATAATTGGTTTGTTCTATTTATGTTTCAAGTGACCAAAAGTGAAAAAAAACACCATCAATTTCCAAATTTTTACAATGTGTCTTGGTATCATATTATCGCTATTGTAACTAATAGGGTGGTTTGCTATTAAGTTTGAACATTATTTCAATGGTCCACTTGTATTTATTGGTATTGGGGATGACCTGTAAATCAACATTATTGACATGCAAATTACGAAATGAAATGGATTCGACCACAATTAACTTTAATTCCGATATAAGCCAGGCGATGCTGGGAACCTGGTGGATTATTGGTTGAACTAAACACAGCAGTGTATTAATTATATTTAACACACTGCAATAGCTAACCAGATAATGGCCGCGAGGTAAACTTAAAAATACACGTTATAACCAGTGATGGGATTCAAGAGGTTCGCTTGGGATTGGTCGAACCCGTTCTTGGAACGTCGGGATAATTACCGATCCGATTCTTGCTTTTTTATAGCCATTAGATTTTTTAGGGAACCTGTTGTTAGTAAGTACGATACAAAAAAGAATAACTGTTCTTAAAATTTTGAATTCCATCACTGATTTTAACGTCTCGTGCATTTTACATTTACACAGTGTTCATTTAACAATTATACGTTTTACAAGGTTTACTTAGTAGTGTTGGGTACGAAATTTCAATAAATAAAAAAATGCTGTTTTTAAAAATGCAAACTTTTTACGCATTGCTTCTGGTAGATTAATTAAACTTCAACATATATTTTAGCGTTTCTTATTTGTGGAATCTTTATTTTTCAAATGCCCAGTGCACTTGTAGCATTTCGTATATATATATATATATTTTATGTTTTAATTTTTTTAGCGTTTGAAGTTTTAAGGACTCTCACTTGTTTTATTACTCTTGACGTAATTATCACCTTGTAAGGGCCATTGTATTTTCAAATTGTTAACATAGTATTCCCACCTAATTTCCCACAGTAAGTAAAACGTACAGATGTGAAACGCTTTGCACCCAAACTTTCGGACCTCGTAAAATGCCCTATATATTCTGAAAAATTTAAATATTAAAATTTAACTTGCATTAACCCATATATTTTGCATCAGACTATATACCTTGCACCAAACTAAGTAACTTGCTTCGCGGACGATTTTTTTTATATTTGAAGACATAGAATACAATAGATAGCCACATTGAATAGGGTTAGATTTAGGCTTGGGGTTAATTATTGGGTTAGGAATGTTGGTGAAACATCTGTGTTGTATTGTGTTTTTTGGTGTTTTTATTTTGTTTTGAGTGATATTCATTGTTTGCCCCTGATGCTAGACTAGTCGATCCCAATATTTCAACGTTGTTTGTTACGTCATGAAGAACTTGCCTAATTTGACATACTGCCTCGTGTTTTATCTACCGACTTACTGAATGGTTAACATAAATTATTGTTGCTGAAACTGATATTTAATTTACTGATTCAACATTCCTGCAGCAATAATCAGTGGTAAGCAGAGTTTTATAACTTGTACTGTTCGTTAATATTCCTAACGCTATATTAATTGTATTTATTTCGTTTATAGAAAACCGCTTATTAAACACCGGAACTATAGTGTTGTGCGCGTTTAAACTTGCGGCCCGCGGGCTTTTACAGTATTGATTTAATTTTGTATTTTTGTTACAGTAATTTTAATTAAAACAAGTATACCATCTTTTAATAGTCGCAAGACTCTTGTAAATCAAACTTACAAGACTTTTCGTGTGAAATTTATTACGACTGTAAGAGTTTATTTGTTGTCACACAAATGTTTATTGAATAATAGCTTCTCGCCAAGGAAGTATTAGTTCTCAGTATGTGTAGGGTTGTAGGCTAAATAGTCAGAGAAGTGCGGTAATGCACAATGGTTAGGCTGTTGTTTTTATGATCATTTTGTTGAAAGTGACCCGCAAACCGTCACGTTTTTTTGTGAAATGTCCCGTAAGTCATAAGTGGTTAAGGAGGCGTTCAACTAATTATTTTCCCTATCTCTCCAATGCAAACTGACCTCACAAAAACGACTGTCACTCAAAATCCTGACATAGGAAGTCTTAGATTTTTTCACAATTTAAAATTGAAGCTTGGATCTGCAACCTAAACTCAAAACCCTACAAAATTTTGTTTAAACATTTTGAGCCCATACCCCTTCGTACATCGGCAACTTTTTTTCAACAAAACAGCTAACAGATGCACATTCAGCACCTTTATTTTACAAATCACTGCTCCACGATTACAAAACTTTACAGCTAAACGAGAACACCGGCGCCCAGCCTAGCACATGCTGCTTTCAGCCAAACAAACATTGGGGAATCACCACCATTGTTACTCAGCAAAACACTTGTTTAAAAACGATGACTCATGGAGGGTACCACTCGTCACATCCTGCAGTTCATAGAGGTCCTAATTGGTTATACGCCATCTTGAACCACGCGGACATAGAGATAATTTAAAAATTGGGTCGCAGGGGTTAAGGTTAGTTTGGGGGTTAAGATAAGTGTATGGGGCAGGGTTTAAATTAGTGCCCGTAATTTTAGTGAGCAGTTGTCCTTGTAGTTTCCCCCCGCTGGTAGTTCTAAACGCGATTGGCAAGTTTAAACGCGCACAACACTAAAGTTCCGGTGATTAATAAGCGGTTTTCTATAAACGAAATAAATACCAATAATATAGCGTCATGTTGCGTTTTCCCATTCACGGAAACACACTCTAATATTAATAATTTGCAAATTCTGACAAAATTAATATTTTTAAATATTTGGTTTAACTATCACGTCTGAATTTTACCCCGTTAAACTGTGTGTATTTATTGAAATGCATTAATTAATGTAGTTCCATTTTCAGTGCTTTCTTTTAAATTATCTATTCGTGATAATCGTTGTTACTATTGAGCGAATGATGAAACTAAACTAAACTTTCTCGAAAATAGCTTTACCTCCAACGAAGTGTGACCCAGGTATTTGAGAATTTACTCCGTGGAAAGACTATTCGTTATTTCTCGCTTCCTATAGACGCTGAACAATACATATTTGTATCTAGCTGACCAAGTTCTCAGCAAAGCATTCAATTTTTACGTTTTTTTACTGGGTTAATCTTCTACGTAAAATTGGCTCGCCAGTAAGACCTTTATTTGTACATAAATTAGTATTTGCGCTAACAATTCTGCCATGTAATGTAATGTAAGATCCAACCTAGCGGCTAGAGTAGGTATTAGTGTTAACCTTCTTATTAATCCTGTTATAAGTTACCTGTAATTCGAAAGCACCAGGAAATTTTATTTCACTCGTTAGCGCCACTTTGCGGTTGTATAATGACAATATAAAAAAAAAACAGATACAAGCTAAAAGGTAGGCATGTGTGGGATAGTTACTGGTGGGTTTGAGGTTAGTGCTAGAGGTAGAGGTTTTTCCCTATTTCGAGGTTTGGGGTTGGGGGTTTCCTCATATCAATATTACCCAAACAATTTTGTGCAAAATGTATCCCATAAAATAGCTCGTTTTTCCCGCCCAACTCACCCTGCATGCTACCTTTACTCCCTTATAAAGCCCTACAACTCCGAAAACCCCAAACACTCCCAAGCTAACTATCATCTCTCTAAACATCCGGATAAATACGGGGTCTTTCTGCAACATTTCACCAAAATGTTCACCCCCTTTGTTCTTATGCGGGAACGGCTTGTCAGGGGTTGGTAGCCCCAGGAACTGACACAACGGGTGCCAGCCTTCCTTTACATTAAAAATCAGCAACTGCTCTTTCGGGGCATTCTGGAATAAAAGAAGAATTTATGTTTGTTTATGTATGTGAAGCAACTCAGTATGTTATAAGCACACAGGTTTATTCACGGGAAAACTAAAATGAGGGAAGGGTGGAACTTTACACTAAAATGAGGATTAGGGCATACGAGTTAGTTTTGAACATGGGGGTTGGAGTTAAAGTTAGTTGAAATTAGTTTCCATAGTTTTAGTTTATTAAAGCCACACAACAAAATAGCTCAAACCTGTAAAACGTGTGCGTTATGACGTCGGTAGTGCATCTTGCATAGCGTGGGGTTCACCCTCACTTTTTCATCAGTATCATGGCCCAGGCCGTGTATTGCTGTAAGAGATGTGTTGTGGGAAGGTAAGAATAAGATATTCATGTGTCTTCCCGTGAGTGGAAAACCAAGGGGTTAACATACAGGCAATCGTCTGATCACCTCGCGCCCTCCGGTTAGCGGAGCTATTGCAGTGTGTTGTGTATGATTCACACGCTTCTACAGTAGAACGCATTAATCCGCTGGGTTCAGGCAATGTCCGTTAAGTGCCTTGCTCAAGGACACAACCGATTAACTAGCGACCAATTTCGCACCTGCAACCTTTCGTTTGAGAGGCGTTGCACTGAACCACCAGACTAACCGAACGGACATTACATTAACTCAGGTGATTGATGGGTTCTGGGCGTTAAACCGTACTTTACATTAATACGATACATTTCTTTTGGTTAACGGGTAAAGCTTAATTTAAGATTGTGCTTAACTGATTTCCTTAATCCGGGATTATGGTAAACCATGTTTCTACATACAACCAAAACATGTAAAACGTAGTAAAATCAATATGTGACCCATAATTACCAATTTTCCGAAGTGTCCTTGATAGTCTACGATAGGTTGGCGAAAGAAAGGACATCACACGGGTTGATATAGTGTCGGTGGCGTTAATTTGGCGTCGAAAGCTGTTAAACCAATCGTCTTCGTTTTCCCGAATCATGAAGACTATCTGGTTTAAAGTGGGATAAAAAGTTCAGAAACAGCGATTTAAAAATATTTTTAAATATATTTGTTTTAAATTTTAAGTCACTTTTCGAATTTTATACATTTGGATTGATTATATAATGTAGATTTAACCAAATAGTTAAATAAAACTGGCAATAAAATACGGAAGTTTGAAACAACGAAAAATTAAAAACAAAGCAATTTTATAATCCTTTGTAAACTGCTATAAGGTGAGTGATAGTGATTAGTTACAATTTCGGATATTTTTGTTTATCCCAGTGAATGGGAAAACCTAATGGGCGTTATCACATGGGCAATCAGATCATGTTGCGCTTATCGTCAGGTTACAGGTGTTTTGTGTATAATACAATCGTCCCTTCAATTTTTCCATTAATTAATCCATTGGTTTCGGCAATGTTCGTTAAGTACCATGCAAGGATACAACCGACTAGCTAACGACCAGTTTCCAACCATCTACCTTTCGGGTAAAAGACAAGGCACTAAACCCACCAGGCTAATCGGGCAGCTTAGCAATGGACACACATGCTAGAGAACCCAACATGTGTTGGTTTCTGGTTAAGTGGTCGGTGTGCTGATTTGCGAGATTATGTACTACGTCAAATGGGACCAACCTTCGCTTCCGGAAAAGCTTTCAATATCTCATCCCAGAAGACAGATCCTGGTATATCTGTCACCGCATCCACGTTTTCGTACATTTGCCGAAACAACTCTGTAGATCCACCCACATCACATATCTCGTTCCATTCCTTCTCCAATTGCACCAAGTTCTCCATATAATCATACACACTGTAGCCGAGTATCTTTAACGCGGCTTGCATAGACTTTGTTCCAGTTTTGGGGAAGCCGGCTACTATTACCTTCATGACGGTTTATTAGGTGCTGTAAAAGAATTTTGTGAAGTCAGATTTATTTATATCCCCGTATGTAAAACGAGAACCATGGCAGACAACAATAATATTGGGTTTTCATTTTAATTGAATTTCATTTTAATATTTATCTCCCAAGACCATTATGTAGAACTAAATAGCGTCTGTGGGCGCACAGTTGCTTTGTTTGCGTCAAAGTTTAATCCCGTGTGGCCGAATGGATAGCGCCACCAATGCTTACATCGACTCCTATACAAAACGTTCCTAGTGACCAGCCCATTATGGTTTCAAAACTTGGCTCGGTAAAAAATCACGTTGGAACGGTCGTGTGACCGAATGGTTAACGCGACCGATTCATATATTGAATTATATACAAAAAAACGACCTATGTAACGAACCCATTATGGATTCGAAACTAAGGCCAATAAAAAGGCGTTGTACTGCCAGGGGGACGAATGGATAGCGCGACCGATAAACGACTTCATATAACAAATTAACACAACAACAGTATGTACTTCAACAAGGGTTAAAAAATATAAAAAAGGCCATCAGGCAAAACTGTTATTTTCCTGGTCTTTTCAACACTTAAATTACTTTCGAATTTTCTATTCTTTTAAAAACTAAACGATGTTACGAAATATTTAGTATTACATCAGACCTATCTATCTCGTGGTCCTCAAACTCTTACCACTTAGGACCAGTGAAGATTTGATAATTTAACTGCGGACCAGTAAGGGCAATGTTTTCTGTAGAATAGTCCTACGGCAGCACGTCTAGGAGATTTTTTAGAAGTGTTGTTAAAAGTTAATTGCCCTCATAGACACTGAAGAATTGTAAACAAATTCTTAGAGAAAAACGTGCTAACAAGCAAAAGTTTGTAAGAACTTCTAGTAATTTGCAAAACAAAAAACAACGCAACACAAAAAAATAGAACTTAAATATGCGGCTGGCGCGGCCAGATATCAACTGATCCGCGGTTGTTGGGAGTGAGCTACCTGACCACAAAACCTTCTACGAAGTTTGCTTTAGTATCAAACCTGTTTTATTTAGGGTACTTCAAGGCTGTACCTTTTTCTACTCGTATTAATTATCTGATCTCTTTTGTTTTGAAGATTGTAAACAAGTCGTTTGTAAATGATGACCCACTTTTGCGAATGTCAAGCGGATGTCTAAATAAACGTCCAGATAAAGTAAACTTGGAATTGATTGCGAGTTTTTACGACCGTTCGTTTTGCCGTCTTTTTCTGTCCCTGCGTCGTGATTGCTTAATTTGCTGTTATTTAATACTGGGACAAAAATGAATAAACATAATGACAATCAAATAACAAACACAAAATTAATGCATGCATATTAAAAGGTGTAGTGTCTGTGTGTGTGATGTATTTACTGGTGGGTTTGAGGTTAATGTTAGAAGTTGGGGTTTTCCCTTATCTTGAGGTTAGGGGTTGGGGTTTCCTCATATCAGTAGACCGTTACACAGGGTATAGGATGTGTATTGTGCGAATTGAAGTGAGTGTTCTGCAAAAGTGTGGCCTGAACCCAGTGGAATTATAGGTTCCACTAAACTGCAGTAACGTTTTAACCATACACCACACACTGCAATAGTTTCGCTAACTCGACGATTGCCTGTGTGTTAACGCCGCTTAAGTTTTTATTATACGAGAATAAACATAAATTTCCTATCTTATTCTTTTGCCCTGTTTCAGACCGACGTCAATGATGAATTAAAACCATATTTCACATTATTAGGTCAGACTTGGTTTACGAGCTAAACCAAGTTTTTCCATACTACCATTACAAAAAAGAAACAAAATAATACAATTATAATAAAAAAAACATGTAAAACGTAGTGAAATCAATATGTGACCCATAATTACCAATTTTGTGAAGCGTCCTTGATAGTCTACGATAGGTCGGTGAAAGAAAGGACATCACACGGATTGATATAGTGTCGGTGGCGTTAATTTGGCGTCGAAAGCTGTTAAACCAATCGTCTTCGTTTTCCCGAATCATAAATACTATCTGGTTTCAGATTGGATATGAATGTTTTTAATCATTTAACCTGGACTTGGAAAAATATTTTGATACAGTAATTGATAGTGATTGTTGTTAGTCTTCCGAGAACAAAAATTACAAATACAACAATCATAGAAATTTATCGGATTTTTTTGTAAAAGTAGTCGTGCTTCTTCCGTAACACCTGCCATATGCCACCAGAATAGATATTACCGGTACTTAGAATACTACAGTGCGATGTGCATGATTTGTTAATTTTTTTTTTCACTTATTACTGGATTTCCAAGACGTCAAAAATCTGACCAAAGTTGTCGGTTCTGCTTGGTTGCGGTTGGGCACGGTTCAGTAACTCTCATTGATTTGTGTTTGCATAGGGCAACACTAAAAGGAGGAAAAGAGGGAAGGAGGGGAACACTAAAAGGAGGTAAAGGGGGAAGCAGAAAAGGAGGGAAAGAGGGAAGGAGGGAAGGAGGAAAACGACTTACTAAAATTACGAAAACTAATTTAAATCCCCTTCTAATCACTAATCTCAACCCCAAAATTAACCTTAACTTCAACCCAATGTTTAAAACAACTCTAATGTCACAATCTTCATTTTTATGTTAGTTTTCCCTCCTCTTGTCCTTTCCTTTTTCCCTCCTTTTAGTTCTCCGTTTGCATAGCATGAAGCATACTATCCACAGATATTAATCATTACCCAATCTCTAGTAGGCCCATTAATATTTGAAAGCCATTCAAATATCAAACGTGATGCTTGGGCAAAGTTCACACATTTACAAAGATTTTATCATTTAAAAGAACGCGTTAAAGGCTAGACTGTATTTTTCGTCACCAAGGTCAGACAAGTTCATCCAGTTAGTTACACCTGCAGCCTTATAGGCGTCTCGATAAGGATAGGATATTTATGTTTCTCGTGAAGAGGAAAACGCAATCGTCAGATTACCCCACCTTCCGGTTACTGGAGATATTGCAATGTGTTGCATATGATTGAGATGTTTCTTTAATGTGGTAAAACCCCTCTTTTCACTGGGTCCAGGCAATATTCGTTAAGTGCCTTGCTTACAGGTTAAACCCAATAGTAGGATCAGTTTTAAACTTGCAACATTTCAAATGAAAGGTAACGTACTAACCCAACATGCTCCTCGATAGAAAAGCCTGTATAGTGTATATACATATTATATAGGCTACAATAATGTCTTCTAAAAATTATAAGAAATAAAAATGTGTCAAATAGAAATTGTATTGGGAGTTAAATGTCAAGTAATCATTGTGTTTAAATATAAATTTCTACGTTATTACATTGGCAGTATTTGTTTAACTAGTTCTATTTAAACAGGTTTAATTAACGGTTTGAATAAAAGCCGAGCAAAATGAAGGTTATAATGGCTGGTCTTTCAAAGACCGGCACAAAGTCAATGAACGCTGCATTGACAGAACTCGGTTACAATGTCCACGACTTTATGGAGAGTTTCCAGTTCGCTGAGAAGGAGTGGAAGGAAATTCTCACGACTGGTGGATCAACTGAGTTGTTACGGAAAATGTACGAAAATGTTGATGCTGTTACAGACCTTCCAGGATGTGTTTTCTGGGACGAAATATTGAAAGCGTTTCCAGACGCAAAAGTAAGTTATAGTGTTTAAAAGATGTTAAACAAGCTTTATCGTGTTGCAACGTATCAACGTGTGACCGTGGTGTATGTGGGGGTGTCGGACGAAAGACGGCGAGCTTGGTTGGTTATAGTGTGCCGTCTTGCAGTCGTATAGGATTGGAGGTTTTAAACTGGTCGCCAGATAATCGGTTGGGTTATTAAGCAAGGCACTTTACGGGCATCGCCCAAAACCAGTGCATTAATGGGTTCTACAAAATTGAAGTAACGTCTCAATCCTATACTCACAATGCAATAGCTCCGGTAACTAGATGGTGGGCGTAAAGTGATGTGATATTGTAATAACGTCGTCAATTTCATGTTCCTATTCATCGGAATAAACATGAATATCTTATACTTTTGTAACCACTTTCCAGTTGTGTGTATCGTATTTTTGCGCCCCAGTAGATTACGACTAGTTGTAAAATAATCAGACTATATACTCTTATACGAGTTATGTGATGGCCAACCTAAATAAATCCCCCATGTAGAGTTTCTTTCGAAGGGTAACCTGTCGGGAAATCATTCTAAAAGAAATTTCTCGGTGGCGTTGCAAACATAACAAAGTTATTCTCGTTCGTGCGCAACCAGCATTACCTTTCTCCGTGTTATACCCTGTGTCTAGTGACGTAGGATAAGTGTTTATTCCCGTGAATGAAAAAAATTCTCGGGGTGTAAACACACGGACAACCGTCAGAACACCTCGCGCATCGTTGCCGAAGCTATTACAGTGTTTTGCATATAATTTAGACGTTCCTTTAATTTAGTGGAATACATTAATCAACTGGGTTTATGTTGTACCTACTGTAGTTTTGCCTTACTTCTTGCCTCCTTTTTTACATAACTGTGCTATCCCTCTTAAATGTTATAAAAGAGCGATAAAAAAACTAAATTAAAAAGTAAAAAGTTGAAAACTATACTAAGGTTGCAACAATTAGTGCATAAAAGAAACAAGAAACGAAGCGTTTCATCATCTTATAATAAACTGACCCCAACTTTCAACCTCAGGTGATCCTAACTTTACGTGACAGCGAAGATGATTGGTACCAAAGTATGCTTGTGCAGATGAAATCCAATATGTCCAACGTCGTCAACCTGATTTCGCCACTAACCCCAACTGGGCGCCGCTTGAACGCGCATTCCCGTCGCATAGGTAAAGTACATTTTATATTTATAAAGGATGATAAGAAGAAGGACAAGATGTCTGCAAAATGGGTAAAACTAAGAAGAGGAAATTAGGAAATGGGAAACTACATACTAAAATAAAGATTTCGATATTAGAGTTACGGCTGAAGTTGAGATTAATGTTGGGAGGGGGTTAGAATAGTTTTCATAGTTTTAGCGAGCAGTTTCCTTTTTTCCTCCTTTCTTTTTCCATTCTTTTCCTTTTTTAGTGTTGACCGGCAAAATGTTGTATCAATTTCTTTTTAAAATTAAGGGAAAGAACCTATTCCTAACCCAACTTTAGTAGATTCAAAATATAAAGCCCCCACACTTACCAGACAATCCATTATACTTTCCACAGTTTTGGCAGGCTTCGGCCACGATATTGCCGAAACATACGTGCTCAACGAAACAGTTTGTAAGATGAAGTATCGCCGACATAACGCTCACGTTATACAGGTATATGTGCTTTATTTATCCGGCGAGTTAGATTGGTGGTTTCGCTTAAGTCGAAGTGTTTCAGGTTCGAACCTGGTCTCTATATAGTCGGTTGTGTCTTTGGGGAAGGCACTGAGCGAACATTGCCTAAACCCGATGGATTAATGTGTAAAACGCTAATTGTAACAACATTTTAAACGGATTTAAAAGAAATTGTAATTGTACAGTTGCTTAGTTTTCGTCAAATTTAAATCATTTTGTTCGATCCTGTAAACAAATGGTAATAGCGGGGACCGAAATAACTTGTAAGGGGGCCCATAATGGCAATCCCAAAATTTTATTTCAGTCTACAAAACTATTTCATAATCGAAAAAAATGTTTTCAAATCGGCAAAAATATTTTCAAATCGACAAAAATGTTTTCAAATCGGAAAACTATTTCGCCGATCCGCAAATCTTTTTTGTAGCCAATCGGCAAAACCATTTTGTCAATCGGCAAAACTTTTTTAGGAACCGCAAATCTTTAATTCACTTTCGACAAATGTATTTTCCAGTCGACTAATGTATTATTGAGCAGGCAAAAGTTTTTTGCCGATTTGAACATTTTTTTGTCAATTTCAAAATATTTTTGTTGATTTGAAAACATTTTTGTCGATTATGAAATAGTTTTGCAGACTTAAATAAAATTTCATGATTGCCCTTATGGGCCACCGTAAACTTGAATGTAAGTCTTATTAAAATTTTCGTCGTATTTACGACATTGTAATATCTTCGTTAATTCTACGATGGGTAAGATAAAATCACACAAATTATCACCGGGGACGTATGGGATTACTACAGTAATGCTATATATCCCGAATTTTAATGCAGGGCTTACCACGGCTGTATAACTGCGCTTTATATCCTATACTGCCTAATAAGAAGTTCTAAAAATACGTGGGTACTATACGAATCACATAATATGACGATTGTCCGTGTTATATCACCCGATAGAGCTTTACATACATAAACATAGTCTTACTATTCCAGAATGCCCCGAAAGATCAATTGCTGATTTTCAATGTGAAGGAAGGCTGGGACCCGTTGTGTCAGTTCCTGGGGCTACCAACCCCTGACAAGCCATTCCCGCATAAGAACAAAGGGGGTTCTATAGTGGAAGAATTTGTTGACACTCAACCTGTGTTTATACGGCTTAAAAGAGAAGCAATGGTATCGATTGGGGTGCTGGCAGTGCTTACAGCACTCGGCCTTTTTAAAGGTGTCAAATTTGCCCGCGGTTTTAAATGGTCGGATAATTTGACAAGCATTGCTCAGTACATATCAAGGTAATTTCGACATTAATTCCCCTTTCACGACGGTTAACACTGTGTCATATCACAACAATGCAATTTAAAAAAATGTTAAAGTAAATAATACATTCTTTCATTATGGCAATACAAAGTGAATTGTTGTACAACAATAGTCATTGTTTATAATAAATTTAAATGAACAAGGTAATATTTCGAATCCTTATTCAAATAGAATAAAATGCAATTGGGTTAGGATAGGGAAAGGATATTTCTGTTTTATCCTAGTGAATGGGAAAACCAAGGGGGTTAACACGCGGGCAGTCGTCAGATCACCTTGCGCCTACCGTTGGGTTACCGGAGCTATTGCAGTGTGTTGTATATGATAGACACGTTCCTTTAATTTGGTAGTACCCATTAATCCACAAGGTTCAGGCAATGTCCGTTAAGTGCCTTGCCCGAGAACACAACTGACTAGCTAGCGACCAGGTTCAAACCTGCAACCTTTCGGGTGAAAGGCGACGCACTGACCCACCAAGCTAATCTGTCGGATTAGTTTTTTTATTAACAATTCGTAAAAGTTTCGCGATCAGAAAACGTAAAAAAGAAAACACAAGAAACGTAGAGTAGAAACAACATGTCTCGTTACAGGACATTTATCAAATCTGAAACACAAATACGAACTCAGTTTATTAAGAAGCACACACATAACGCATATTGTATCGCGTGTACCTGGGCGTTGTAAAAAATCAACTATTTACAACCTTTAAAAAAACAAGAAAATCGTTTCATACAAACGCTAACTCGCGTTGTATTGATTGTGACTGAGTTAGAGGATTCCACACGTAGCTAATATCACCACCGCTAATGTGACAACAATAGTGATCAAAAGCATTCCAATCCAAGAGATATTACGAGAGATGCGTGAGTATCGAGCCTTCACTTCTTCGTCTTTGGTTTTACTCGCCTGAATAAAGCACCGATTATTAATTTTAACTTCTCTTCATTTTAACTGTCATACCACACTATAAATATCACTGGGAGCCGCAAAACTAATAATATTTTTGCAATAAAAGAAAAACAACACTGTGTGAGATAAAGGCGCGAGTGTTCTTCTGCTTGTTTCACTTGTGCAGTGGTATTGAACTTATAAAGCACTCGCTATATAGTAGCAATGAAATTAATAAGAGCTGTATTAGAAGTATGAAAGAGCCGCAGGTTGCCGACCCCTGGTTTAGGGATAGGGAACGACACGTTTATTAAAGGAAATAAACAGATTCGTTATGTCACAATATACTAGTTAGCATGGTCAAAATAACTCTGGTAACCAGAGACAAAATACCGGTTAGATATTTCGAGGGTATTCCCCTTGAAGCCAGTGGGTTGATAAATGAATACACAGGACAGAATATTCATGTCTTATCCCCGTCAATGGAAAAACACAAAATTTAACACCGTCAATTTTCTGATTCGATATTAAGGTAGCTATTGCAGTATGTTTTAAATAACTAAGACGATGTTTGTCTTATTTAAAACACGAATGTTGCTTCGGTGACTTGACTTGATGAATGCCAGATATATATACTGAACACATCCCATGTTCTTTGTTATTCAACAGCTAACATGATTACACAACCAGCAACACTGCAATAGGGATAAAAGGAACGATATTTACCTTTATCGCGTAATGGATGGAAAGAAACCCGAACAAAATGGGAATCACGCCAAGAAAGAGCCAGCAACATAGAGTTGTAACAATGGCAAGATGGAGGTCATTGTTACATACAGGGTCAAGAAAGTCGCAGCAATCTGCTGGGGACGGTGGCAGCGTCTGATTGGAATAAAATGTTTTGTTTTGCTAGCATTTTTCCATTATATTATACACTCTAGCATACAATTAGCATAAGATAGTATAGGATATAGATGTGTTTATTGGTTCAGGCAATATCCTTTAATTGCCTTGCAAAAAGAAATAACCGATTAGCTACACACAGTTTCGAACTTGCAAACATTAGGCTGAAAGACGACGCACTATCCTAACAAGCTAATCGGTCGGGCAAATTTTATTTTTTAAATAGCTTTTGTTAAATTTGGATGCCCAATCAACATGTTTTAATCATACACAACACACTGCAATAGCTTTGGTAACCTGACTGTGTTCGCGAGGTGTGTGTTAACATTTTTAAAATGTTCGCGATTGACCATGTGTTAACCCCCTTCCATTTTCCATAAAACATACATATTTTATACTAATAAAAAAAACAGTTAACCTGTATTATAAGACCGCCGACATGATGTTTCTTTTTCTTATGCTTCCCATGGTGGTGGTGATGGTGTTTATGATCTTTATGTGGAGTTGTCTCCACGAGAGGGTCATGCGAGTTCACAATTTCTTCGTTCGAATTTTCCCTAACTTCCAAAGCGACGTCGGACGGCATTGCGCAAAGCACTAACTACCTTCACATACAATTAAGGTAATTTCACCGTAATAAACCTGCGGTGGAAATGTCACTTTTACATTTTTATATGACTTTTTATATAAATTTTAAAAAATACGATCGTGTAGAATTAGAATATTTATTTCGAAAAATGGTTAAAAACTAACGCGATTTAACACGAATGCATTTTAAATATTTTTCAGACAATATAATAAATGTAATAAAACTAATAGAGTCATTATTAATGTCATCATTCTCCTAAATTGACATATTTCTTTAAACAAATTGACCTGATTATTCAAGTTAAAACGGTTATTTTAGATTTTTAATTAAACTCAAACAGTTTTTAAACTAAAGTTTAACACTCTTTTCCCGCCACAAAAACCGTAAGGGGAAACCTAGTTGTAACTTTGCAAATACACTTATATAAAACGTTGCCAACGACATTTTAGTAGTCATGCGTGGCATATCTTTACCTTTCTAAATTCTAAATACATTTATTCATCTATCATGTTTAAATATATACAGTGATGGGATTCAAGAGGTTCGCATGGGTTCGGTTGGGATAATCACCGATCCGATTCTTGCTTTTCTTACAGACATTAGACGTTTTAGGGAATCTGTTGTTATAGTAAGTACGATACAAAAGCCTGTTCTTAAATTTTTGAATACCATCACTGGATATATCCAATCCAGTGTAAAACTCTGATGCACGAAAACGAATATGGAAACGAAAATTTCACACCATTCTAAAAGCTAATATTATTCAAGGAGAGTATGCCTTATTAAAATCAGTACAGAAACGAAGGATCTTGATACAGTTGTCACACACTGCTGTTTGTTATTTTACTAAGCGATATCGATCAGGTATAAACCCACAATCAATCATAGGTAAACATAGACACAGTGTCATTTGAATATAAAATTAATAAATTATGTTTGCAAACTAATATATCTATGTATGCTACGGTTTAACGCTGGCATCTGTTATATTTAAAAAAATTATGAATATAATATTTTATGACGTGTTTTAATAGCTGTTTGCCTTTCTGTTGCTCTGTTTATAAACCAAAGCATAAGGTCGATTTAATGGCATTGTTTCATAGCCACGTGTGAGAATTTTAAAGACATAATGTTATTGTTGTTGGAACTACATATGATAGTGCGTTATTTTTTACTGAACGTATTACTATTTGACTTATTAACCATTCGATCTATTTTTATCATTCTAAAGAAAAGTTGTCTTATTATTTCATAGGGGGTACTAAAACAAGGGAAGAAATAAAGCGGTTCTATCTTTTTCCCATTTTCTCTCTTTTTAAAGAGAAATGTGAATAAAAACGAATTAACAAATGGAGAGAAAAACTGCGCGCTAAAAGAGAAACCAAAGAAACCATGGTACTAACCTTAATGCCGCCCTTACCCTAATGTGATTTAATTGTTTCCTTTGTTCTCTAATATTAAGGAAATTGTAATCTGATTTGAGGCATTATTCTGTCCTTTAACCAGCCCTGAAGCTATGCCCGCAATGTATAGCCAATGTGCTATACGACGCCCTTTCCAGTTGCTGGACAACTGTAATCTTGTTTATTGTTGCCTGGGTTTAGCGGCCGAGTCCGCTATATAACATTGATATCTTTTTATTGACGTTTTTTAATGACTGTTTGTTTTGCCACCTTTTTATTTTCTAATATTTAATGCTAGGACAAAAACGTAACAACTAATCTAACTACTCTTAGTTTTGCCGTCTTTTCCGGTTTCTGTGCCGTGATTTGTTTGTTTTTATTTAAAACAAGAGCAAAAAATGTATAAAGCGTTCGTTTGGCCGTATTTTTTCTGTTACTGTGATTTAATTTGATTTATTTGCTGTTATTTATCACTAGGTCAAAATTAAATAAACTAAACTAACGACTGTCCATTTTGCCGTCTTTTCCTGTTTCTGTGCCGTGA
>CH000075.1:66926-143586 GCA_000149265.1 Ciona savignyi | reverse complement strand
AAGACGAAGGAAGAGGTACAATCAGTTTATAGCTGTTCAAAATATTTTGGTTGAAAAACAGATGACAGATGTTGCTTCTATATGATGGGACTTCCCCATGATACACAGAGCGCCTTTCCTATAATACATAAAGGAGCTTCTTTATAATACCTGAGGGTCCTTTCCCATGATACCTCAGGGGGCTTCCCCATGATACCTGAGGGGCCTTCCTCATGCCCTATGGTTTCTAAGGGGGCTTCCCTATGGTATCTGAGGGGGGCTACCCCGGCCATAGTACAGGGGTGGGCAACATACGGCCCGCGGGCCGGGTCCGGCCCGTGAAGGGATTTTGACCGGCCCTTGGACTGGTATCTAACCATAACCTGTAATGTGGCCCAGGTCCGGACCGCGGTCTATATCTAATCATCTTCTGTAGATGGTCCGACGCATTAACAAGACCAAGCTACGTTCCAGTCTAACTGATGTTCATTCTTTAATGAGAAATTCTACATCAAACTTACAGCCCGAGTTTAAACAACTTGTTGACGACTTTAATCGACCACAAATGTCTTATTGTTTTGAGTACATTACGATAAATTCATTATGTGCTTTTTTGGTCTAAATTTTTTGTAAAGTTTAAACTTAACTTTAAGCATTATTTATAAATTTCTTTCTTGCATTAGTGTATAAATATGTTGTTAAGATATTAAATATTAATTATCTAATATTCCGGCCCGCCAATGACTTCATTTTTTCACATCTGGCCCGCCGACTAGAGAAGTTGCCCATCCCTGCCATAATACCTGATGGGGCTTACCCTTTATACACGATGGGACTTGACCATGAAATCCGGTGAAGCTAATTTATGATGCCCAGTCAAAATTTTTCATATAACCCTTTGGAAATCCCCCTTGATACCCAGAGGGTTGATTCCTGATGTTCCACCCACAGGGGGGTTCAAGGGAAGTGAAATGTGTCCGATGTCGGGCTGTGCTCGGAGAATCTATGGAACGCGACGGGAACATTAATGCATTCAAACTCAACAAGAACAGCATTGAGATCCTTTCTCTTCGCAAGCACGCTGCCGAGACCTTTGTGAGGTGGGTAGCGCGGGGATTCCCCCTGAATTCACCCACAATTATCCGAAATGTTTTACAGGCCCGTCTTTTTCAGTGAGTTCTTCCTGGAGAGGATAGTAGCACAGCAATTATCGAACGCAGTTGAAACGCAGGCCACTCATATGTTCATTGTGCAGGATCATCAAGAAAAGGTTCATTTACTGGTGGGTTGGGTATTGGCTGTGTTGTGTTCTTGTATTGGCGTACTTATTACTACCTGTGCAATTGCTCCGGTAACAATGGGTATGGTGTTAGGTGTTTTAACGATAACATGGTATAATCCCACTATGCATTTTCCCATTGCCATGTATAGTCCTTGGGATTCTATTTGTTTGAATCACTCTATGTATAACCCCAGATACGCCCGAATAACCCTACATAACCCCCGTATAACCCCAGATACGCCTGTATAACCCTACATAACCCCCGTATAACCCCAGATACGCCCGAATAACCCTACATAACCCCCGTATAACCCCAGATACGCCTGTATAACCCTACATAACCCCCGTATAACCCCAGATACGCCCGTATAACCCTACATAACCCCTGTTAAACCTAAACAATCCTTATACAACCACACATAAGCCACTATTACCCCATATACCCATGTTTACCGCCACCTACCCTACCGTTTAATTCCACATGTCAACATATTACCCCACATAACCCGTCATATTACCTCAAATACTCCCATATTACCCTACATACTCCGTATAACCCACATACCCATGTTTACCGCCACGTACCGTACCGTTTAACCCTACATAATCCTCACCCAGATTCGGGTAATGAACACAAACACACGATTGTACGTGAACAATGGGAAAGCTGCGAACGTGGCTCCTCAGGAGTTTACCGGCAACACTGCTGGACCAAATCAGGATTTTACTGGCAACACTGCTAAAGCAACTGAAGATTTAACTGGCAACACTGCTAAAGCAACTCAAGATTTAACTGGCAACACTGCTAAAGCAACTCAAGATTTAACTGGCAACACTGCTAAAGCAACTCAAGATTTAACTGGCAACACTGATAAAGCAACTCAAGATTTGACTGGGAACACTGCTAAAGGTAAAAACTCTGCTACACTTGTTTCCACATTAATAGAGTCAGGTCCGTTCTTATTGTATTTGTCTATTGTGTTTATAAATTATGCTGTTTAAATGAGGGTTTTTACCCTATGTGATAACCCCTGCTAGCATTTGCCCCTAAACATAACATATTTATGTAACTATTGTTTAAAGAGTGCATTCCTTTTCATATTGCTACGATTGAACCACCACTAATGCAATAAACATGAATGCTCGTCACTCGTCAGTGCTGTAACTTGTGTATTATTCTGGTGGGACATTCAATGTAACATCATCATGTAACAAATTTACTGGATTAAGGCAACATTAAGTCTTAATCATAGACACCACGGCTCCGAAAGTGGTCAGAGTGGCAATTGAACCCATTACCTTTCTAGTATGGCTCCATGCTTGAACTTCCACAATCCACACCATAAGACAAGCAAGCTACTTTGTTGACCAAATTTTCACTTTGACCATTAACTTACTGACCATTCATGTTTATTTCATTACCTCGTCCAAACCAACTGAAACATGACTGTGAGCATGCGGTGTTAGTGTGCTTGGGAGAAGGTCATAGATGTCCAAACGTTCATGTTAAGGGCTACTTTTAGGGTTATTATCATTAGTAAAAGTCTAATAAACCCCATTTTTTAAACAATAATCATATTTCGCCCAACAATATCTAATTTAAATAAAGAACATACCCCAGGTGAAATCAAGACAGAGATAAAGAAACAAAAACCCCCTAAATACTTGGACAAAACCCCTCAATGCCACCATGGAAACGGGGACGGGCATAAAAAATCGTCGGAAGGACCCCCCATAGACGTCAAAAATGAGGAAAATGTTCGAATACGCAGAGACGGGCCACCTTGTATGCAAAAGACGAAGGTGGCTCAAGTGATTGAGATGTTGTTTTCCTTCTCAACTCATCTTATATCGATTGGGTGAGTTGGTGTGTGTAATTCGTGTATATATAAAACAGCAGTTCTCAAACTAGGGTCCGCGTTTTTTTTGGGTTCGCGAGACAATTTTCTGGGACCGCGAAGCACTTTCCAAAAAATTAAAACGACGCTTCTGAAGAAAAAAAATGTGTAAAATTAAGTTTTCACACAACTTTTCTTCCAATAAACACAATTTGTCATGAAAGCTTACAGGCTACATAGGCATTTATGACATCACAAGAAGCTTTTTGATGTCACATTAGTGCAATTTAAAAGTACCAACAAGCCTATCTAAGACTGCAGAACTCCTACCATAGTAGGAAATAGTACAACTCCTATTATAGTTGGAATAAGCATTTTAAAAAATGCCAAGGTCAGAGGCGTCTCGTTTTTCCTTAATCCGGGTTAATATGTTTTGTTATAGAATTTTAACGTTGCTAAATTTTTCGTTTTACTTTCCTACTTTTGGAGGGGACCGTGAGTCATTTAAAAAATTGCTAGGGGACCGTTGCGTAAATTTTTTAAAAAAGTTTGAGAACCGCTGATATAAAGCATTAGGTAGACTGATTACTTACAGTTGAATGGGAAAGGGGGCATTATCATAGAGGTAATCGTCAGATTATCCCGTGTCAGGTTACTTATTGCAGTGTGTTGTTTATGATTCAGACATTCTTTAAATTTGGTAGAACCCATCATTCCACTGAGTTTATAAAATGTCTGTTAAGTGCCATGCCCAAGGACACAACCGACTAGCTAACGACCAGTTTCAAACCTACAACCCTTTAACTGCAAAGCGACTAACTAACCCACAAAGCTATTTGATCGAATGTATACAATAGCTCTGATAACCGGACGGTGGGCGCGAGGTAATCTGACGATTGCCCGTGTGGTAACCCCATTGAGTTTTCCCAGTACGGGGATAAACATGGATATCCTATATTATTCCCAGACGAACTTGCAACGAAGTACGACAGGCCGACTCAACTGGTTGTGAACGAATCGTCAAAATCATGTACGCCAGCTCATGTGATCCCAAGATCAAAGGGTAAACTGGGTTTAGGACGTTTAAAACTTAAACCGGATTATGAGATCAACTCAGCTGTATGTTATTCCGAAATTTGTTTATTTAAAGGCAAGGCACGAGAGGTTAAAACCTGCCCGTAAAGTTTGGGGTGGTTGTTTAAAACTTGGGCTTGGATACTCGGGTTTTATTCTCTTAAATAGGGAAAGACAAGGGGGTTAACACACGGGCAATCGTCAGATCACCTTGTGCCCATAGTTGGGTTACCAAACCTATTGCAGTGCGTTGTGTATGATTTGGACGTTTCTATAATTTGGTAGAACCCATTAATCCACTGGGTACAGGCAATGTCCGTTAAGTGCCTTGCCCAAGGACACAACCGACTAGCTAGCAAACAGTTTTGTACCTGCAACCTTTCAGCATCATATGCACCTAAAAAGTTAAATTCCGACAGTAGGTCATTACTCCCAATCAATTTATGATGACTTTGCATTTAATGACTTGTATTTAATGATGACTTTCCATTTTGTGATGACTCAACATTTATTCCTCCCACAGACAAACAGCCTCGTGGTTGAAAGACGACCGCGCACTTACGATGACGTATTCATCGCAAATCTGCGTCCAGCTGTTATTGGTGCTGCTCTCTAGCTCCCTCACGATGCCGGTGGCGCATCGAGTGTTCGGGGATTTTATCGTCGGATTTCTGCGACTCGATTAAAACGTCATTAACCCAGTTCCAATTTATTAAGTCTGGCTGCTTGTTATGGGATTTGGCGAAGCTGACAAACCTGAATGCTTTGATACATTTGCAACTGCAAGCTCTATAACAGGGTAGACTGACCATGTTAGGAAATATAAAAAACGGTGCAAGTAGTTTCTTTCGTTTTTTAGGATACGTTGAACTAAATAAAATTATAAAAAATTGTATAAAAACATACTTATTATAAAGTTACAGTAATTTAAGTTTAATTGTTTCTGCTTGATTAAAATTCCCTGGTTACATTTATTGAATCCATTCTCAACTAATAATCGAAATTATTGAAGTTTTGATTCAAATCTTTTAAACTGTAATTGGTGCATTATTAATGAACCCCCCCCCCCTCCCCTTATCATAAACGGTCCCAGAAAAAATTAACTGCGAAAACAATTTCAGAATTTTTATGTCATACTTTCCATATATCTCTGACGGAGTACGCCATATCCTGCCCCCCCTTTTTTTGGTTTCCCATAATAATTAAACGTCACTTCCTGCCCCCCCATCATAAAACTTACGTCACTTCCTACCCACTCTCATTCCTGCCCCCGTCATAATTAAACGTCATGTACTGCCCCCCACTTACCTCCCCAATAAATGCCATGTGTACTTAACCTACCATCTCACTTCGCCACATCCATTTCTATTAAGTTGTGACGCAGCTGCTATTACCGGATTCCACGCAGTTTTATTATCATTTTGCTTTTCTAGTTTGTTGGGACTTTTTAAGACTTGGTTGCCAAATATAAAGTTGAAATTCGGATTTTTGTGGTTGGTGTCGTCAGAAAGCAGTACTTTAGACGGGTAAGGATATTAATGTCCGACAGATTAGTCGGTGGCTTTTCAGCCGAAGGGTTGTAGAATCGAAACTGGTCGCAACTAGTCTGTTGTGTTCTTGGGCTAAGCACTTAACGGGTTCTACTTAATTGAAGTAACATGTGAATCATGCACAACACACTGCAATAGCTCCGGTAACCCGATGGTGGGTGCGAGGTGATGTGACGGTTGCCCGTGTGTTAACCCCCATATTTTAGGTTTTCAGGGGGATAAACATGAATACCCTATCCCGTCCTCATGTTTATCTGTATAATTCAAGGGAATTATCACACGGACAATCGTCAGATTACAGACAGCATCGTCAGACATCTTACCGATGCAGCTAATATTGGTAGCAGTTTTTGCAAAGCACTATCGTAGTTGCGTACTACAGTAGATGCGTACGGTCGTTTGGCCAATTGGTTACACTTAGCGAATTCAATCCAAAAATGACTTAGTCACGAGATCATCATGGCTTCGAAACTTCTAGCACTACAGAAACGTTTTCTAATGAAGATAATTATCTTCTTTTATCGCATTTGGTTCAAATGAGTGTTGTTTATTAAAAGATCAATTTAAGATGATTGGATAATGCAAGTACGTCCGTCTGTTGTTATTTCCCATCTACTGGACAATCAAGTTATTGTTCGCCCGTCAATCCGTTCTAGAATAATGGAAGATCCTGAAATCGTAGAATATACGCGTCGACTCGATACAATAGACGTCTTTTATTAAATACCGGAATAAGAAAACTCCTTTCAAGATTTAATTCGCGTATTTGATAAAGATATTTGGCTTAACTGAGTTCGTTTTATATGATTTTTAGCTACCAATCTCAAAACAAAGGCACTGACAAACAAATTGATGCATCAATATGTTTGAATTAATCAGTCGAAAAAAAACACTGGTTTGGATAACTGGTTGTGCTGAATTTTGCTCATGCAAGCTTAAGCGTAAACACTTATGTCGGATATTACATTTTATACCAGAGGTACTTCCGCATAAATTTGTTCACATGCTTTAGTTGATTGAAGGGTCACCCGAAAGGTTGTGAGAACAAAACAAACCTAATGGATTTTACCCAATTATGACATGCCAACCTTTTTCCCAATCTTGGGGTAAAACTTAAATATCGGATTTGAAATCAAATAAATTTAAGTTAAAATAATGTAACAGCAGTTGAAACAAGTTTTAGGGCAAATCAATAGTTCAACAAAAAATGCGTAGCAGGCTTTAAATAAAAGAAAAAAAAGAGACAAAAAAAGATTTTGCAGAAGCGTTGCGGCGTATTTTATTTCAATTTCTGTGTTGTTGAATTAAAGGTTCATTCTTTAACTATCAAGAATTTCCTGCGATTTGTGAAATAATAGACTGTCAATCAAAGTAAAGTACTAGACTGCCATCAAAATATACAATAACACAGGAAATAGCTATCTCAATATAAACGTTGCAAAGGCTTGCAATTAACGCAATTGTAAAAAATTTAAGAGATTTCAACAGAAGGAACCAAGAATTAGTTGTTTTACCTTGGAGATGAAGAATTCAGTGGTTCTGTTTCTGTTGCTTCTGGTTGTAAATGGGGAGGGACGGAAATGGAAGGGTTGGAAAAAGTAACTTACATGTTCCTGTTTGTAACCCGATTTTTTTTAACCCGGCTAGGATTCAAACCCAGGTTGGGCTCGTCATCTAGGTCCGTTTTTTTATATCGAAATTTTTATACGTATCGGACGCGTTAACCATGATAGTCGGAGACATTTTCAATCGCCTTTTTTACTGAGCTAAGTTTCGTATCTATGATCGGTTCTCTTTACTTCGGCCGTTTCTATATATATCGGTCGTGTTAACAATTCGGCCACACGACCCTACAATGTGATTGTTTATCCAGGGTTGGACACCATATCGGTATATGGCTGAGCAATGCAGCGAAGGTTGCAGGGATAATAGCAGTGGTTAGAGGAGACGAGGCAGCATTAAGCATGGATCAGATGAATAGTTTGAGGAATTTAAAAGATGAGGTGCCCAAGTTCCGTCTATTTTTGGATTGTGTGATTTTTAACTATGTTTGTAATCGTTTATGGGCTCGTCACAGTTTTTATTGTATACAATTCGATAAAAGGATTGGTCGCCTTAACAGTTTGGCGACCATCAGGCTACTAAGTGAGTTCGTTTGAATGACTGTTGGTGTGATCTTTGAGGTCGTGGTTGGGAAGCCAGGCTTTATCCACGAGTATCGTAAGACACCTCATGCTCACATTCGAGTTGCTGAAGCTATTACAGTGTGTGAATGGTTGTTTCATTTATATCCTCGTGTTTTCATATATATATCACCACCATCCACATTTTTATTGCTTAAAAGAAATTGTTTATTTGTAGGTTAGTCTAGTTTTATCCCCTTGAATGGGAAATCACAAGGTGTATTAGCACACGGGCAATCCGTCGGGTTACCTTGGCCGTGCAATGTGTTATGTATAATTGAGACGCTTTTTAGTGTTATTACATACCAGTAATCCACTGGGTTCAGGCGGTTTCTGCTGAGTGTCTTTTTAAGAACAAAAAATATAGCTAAAAGCTGGATCTGACGGGACAATCTTTCGGTTACCTGAACCGACGCTCTTACCGAATGATCTATTCGGCCGGAAAATAGGTTTCAAAACATCCGTTGCTAGAATGAAGACGCGTACAACAGAGTGCTTGAGGTAATGGAATCAGAATTGGCGAAAGTCTACAGCGTCGATGAAGCCAGCAAGCTGATAATGGATTTCAATATGATCATCTCTGACAGTAAGTTTATGACATAGTAGAACACTATATAACGTCACAATATAGTTTGGGCCATGTACTCTGTGTATCGTCACAATCAGTCGCATTACCCATTCGGTGGAACCGATTAATCCGCTGGGTTCAGGCAATGTCCTTAAAGTGCCTTGCCCAAGGGCACAACCGACTAGCTAGCGACCAGTTTCGCACCTGCAACCTTTTGATTGAAATGCGACGGACTTAACCGTTAGACCAACCGACCGGACTTAGGCGCCTAAGAATGCATGAATGATTTGTTTGGAAACGATATGTTCCATTTCTACTTTCAGAATCCATCGATCTTCAACAATTAATGGACCAGATTGAGAAATACAATGACGACGTCACATCTAATGACGTCACTATGCTGGGTCCATTGGACACGTAGACTTAAAATCCTTTCATTTATTCATAAATAAAAAGAATATGCAATAATAGCTGGTATTGATCTAGTATGGACGAGTATCATATCACCTCAAGCCTACAGTCAGTGGTACCGCCGCAATTGTAGTGTTTATTGAAGAACACTTTATTAAATGCTCTTCCCAAGTCACCAACTTTAGCCATTTTGAAAAGAAGTCTTGACAATTTTATATTTTAAATTGGCACATGTCCAAAAGACAAAATGTGGTTATCTAGTTTCTAAGAGTTTAAAGTTGGAAGCAGTTTTATATTGTCGTGATGTTATGTTTAAGGAGCTTAGTGCCAGTCTGCAAGCGAAGAGTGAACTAAATTTGAAAATATCAAGACTTTTTGTTTATAGGATGAAATAGGATATTCATGTTTATTCCTGTGAATTTATAAACATTTATTTTTTCATTTTTATTTTATTTCATTTATTTTTATGTGGGTTTAGGAGGCGTTCAACTAATTATTCTCCCTATCTCTCCAATGCAAACTGATCTCACAAAAACGACTGTCACTCAAAATCCTGACATAGGAAGTCTTAGATTTTTTCACAATTTAAAATTGAAGCTTGGATCTGCAACCTTACCTCAAAACCCTTCAAAATTTCACCAAAAAATTTTAGATTTTCTATTTTATAAACTAAGTATGTAGTTTGTTTCTGCAAGCATTAACGCATGGGTCCCATAGTTATCAAACCAAACTTCTTTTCCATGTGTAGTAAAAAAAAGAATAAAAGTCTTAAATGTACAAACAGTTTACCACAATTGTTTTAAATTAAAGCTTCTTTTCAAGCGCTGTAGTGTAATGAAGCTAAATTGCCAAAACAGCCCGATTTAGTTTTTCATGGTTTCGGGGAATTCCCATGAGTTTAGTGGATAAATTACTGTTTTAACATATGTGGGTCATGTTATGTAAAAATTCTTAAAGTTTTAATCTAATTTGTCGACTCCTTGTGGGAGATGTCAGTGCGATATGGCATGCCTGTCACAATTATAATTCAGGAACAGATCTATGTTTTTCGGGAAATTACCCTAAGTAAATGTTTTCTTTCTTTTAATTGGCACAGAGTGTCTAATGGTCTAACATTTCACCAAATCTGATCAAAATTAGAGCAGCCGTTCAAGCGCTATGCCCAAAAGACTAATTTATTAGAAAAAAACGTTTTGGTTTTTAACGTCTTGGGTAAATTCCCCGTCTTAGGTGAATTCATTACACAAAATTTTGGTTTCTGCATATCTAGACCATGATGTCTAAAAAATGACAAAGTTTTACTGCGATTCCATTATTTCTTCTGGTAAATGTCGGGGCGAATTGACATGCCTGTCACAGTCATGATTTGAGAACAAAGTCTAATTTTTGGGGTATTTCGCTAGGTAATATTTTATTTCTTCCAAGTGTTAAATCAGTGACTAATGCACTTACATTCCACCAAATCTGATTTAAATTGTAGCAGCCGTTCAAGCGCTATGCCCCAAAAAAGCTATTTTTTTAGAAAAAAATAACGTTTTCGTTTTTATCGTCCCATGGGATTTCCCCTAGATTTTTTAACCAAACTTTTGTTTTTTGCATATCTAACCAAGTTGTTTAACAAATGACAAAGTTTCATTAGGATTCCATTATTCCTTCTGGTAGATATCGGGACGACATGCCATGCCTGCCAAGTATTTGACGAAACAAAAAGGAAAAAAAAACTGACAAAAACAATATGTGTCTTCAAATGGGACCCATAACTAAACTAATGGGAAGCCAAGGGGGTTAACACACAAGCAATCGTTAGATTAACTGTCCAACCGGTGGGTGCATTTTACAAGAACCTAACCGAGTTACAAGTGAATAGTATTTAATCTAAAAGCTCTTGAGTCGTTTCTTAAAATTTGAAAAACCCATTAATTCATTGGGTTCAAGCAATGTGTTAAGTGCCTTGACCATGGACACAACCAACTAGCTGATGACCAGTTTCGCATCTGCAACTCTTTCGACTAGCCTAAGTAACCACCAAGATATTCCGTCGGACAAAACACACAGGATTGGTGCCACCGCATAGCTTTATATGATGTCGGACCATTAACCCAAAAGCGGTGGGATCAAAACCAGCCTGCTTCCTGGTTAGTTGGCCATGTCTCGCTCCCACGGTTATTCTGGTAGTTTAGTGCCTTGCCTTTCAGTCGAATGGTTGTAGAATCGAAACTGGTCGCTAACTAGTGGGTTTTGTCCTTGGGCAAGGCACTTAACGGACATTGCCTGAACCTAGCGGATTAATGGGTTCTACCAAATTGAAGGAATGACTTAACCACATACTAGGCTACACACTGCAATAGTTCTAGTAATCCGACGGTAGGCGCAAGGTGATCTGGCGATTGCCTGTGTGTTAAACCCCTTGGTTTTCCCATTCACTTGGATAAACATGAAAATCCTATCCTATCCTATCTTTGCAAAGCACTATCAAACGGTAGTTGCGTACGGTCGTGTGGCCAATTGGTTGCATTTATCAAATTCTATGCAAATTTTTTTTAAATGGAGATAATTATCTTCTTTTAAAAGTTTCCGTTTCAAACAAAGATTGTTTTTGAAAGATTTTATTCCAAGAAATTCAGCATTGATTGTTAAGAACGTCCGGCATTATTGTTTAATCCCATCTACTGGACAATCAAGTTATTTTTCGCCCGTCAATCCGTTCTAGAATAATGAAGGATCCTGGAAACACGCGTCAGCTCGGCAGAATGGTCTTCATTTACTGATTAACTTTACGATTATATTGCAGGATATTCTTGATCTGCCTTCCGTCTTGTCGAATAGAAGGTTTATTCTCCAACTGTCTAGAATTCCCTGCGATAGGCGAGGCAATAGACTGTCAATCAAAACACACAATAACACAGGATGTAGATATCCCGATATAAGCAAAAACACAACTGTGAGAAATTCGAACGATAAGGCTTCATTTCGAATAGAAGAAATCAAGAAATATTTGCTATTTCGTAAAGATGAAGAATCTTCTGGTTCTGTTTATGTTGATTCTGGTAATAGATGCGAAGGGAAAATGGGGAAAGTAAGAAGCATGATTTTGATTATATCCAGATTATAGTCAGGCCGAATGGTTTTGTGGGTTGATGCGGCGACTTTCAGGTTGCTTTCCCAACAAAACGCGGCAAGCTTAACAACGAAGCTATTCGGTCTGACAAATATCTATATCTGAACGATCGTGTGGGCGAGTGGTTAATATGGGAAAGAATGACAAACCAATTTATATGTGAAAATAACTAATCATGGGTTCGAAGCTTGTCCCCGTAAATAATATTTAGATTAAAATTATCGTCAAATCGTAGATCGACTGCGTTAACAATTAAATCCCACAAGGAGCTTTATAAAAGGTATTATGACATTTTCTAAATGCAGGAACATTGAATCCGTAGGAACTTATAGTCTGCGAATGACACGGGTTAACACATTCCGACATTTTTTCTATTTACACCGAACTAAGTTTCTAATTTGTGAAGGCTTCACTAAGCCCGTTTTTATTAGAGTTTTACAATCAAAATCGTTGCTGAGGCCGTTTTTATATAATTCGATTTATGTATTGGTCGTTATAACCATTCGACCACACGACCACACATGACCCTGTTCTATATAGAAAACGTCATATCAAACAATCTAGCTGACAATTCGGTCAAGTGATGTTCACTGTAATATAATATTTGTAAAAACTTAATAAAATTCTATTTTTAATACCCTGATTGTTTTACCAGGGTTGGACACCATATCGGTATATGGCTGGGCCACGCAGAGAAGGTTGTAAAGATAATAGCAGCACTTGGAGGAGACGAGGCAACATTAAGCATGGATCAGATGAATAGTTTGAGAGATTTAAGGGACGAGGTACACAAGTTCCGTCTATACTTGGACTGTGTAGATTTTATTATAGGAATGTCGGTGTGGTCTTTTGAGTTATGACTGTACGCTGAAAAAAAAATAATAGCCAACCCATTTGGTATCTTCGTAACACGGGCACTCGTCAGATTACCTCGCGCCCGCCGTCGGGTTGCTGGAGCTATTGCAGTGTGTTTTCTGCACAGTACTAACGATCTTACTGAATGAGCTATTCCGCCGGAGAAATCGTTTTCAAAACATCTGTTACTAGAATGAAGACGCGTACAACAAAGTGCTTGAGGTAATGGAAGCAGAATTGGCGAAAGTCTACAGCGTCGATGAAGCCAGCAAGCTGATAATGGATTTCAATATGATCATCTCTGACAGTACGTATATGACATATAGTAGAACACTATATTACGTCACAATATGGTTTGGGTCATGTCGCCTGTATTACGTCACAATATGGTTTGTGTCATGTCGCCTGTAATACGTCACAATATGGTTTGTGCCCTGTCGCCTTTATTATGTCACAATATGGTTAGTGCCCTGTCGCCTCTATTACGTCACAATATGGTTTGTGCCCTGTCGCCTCTATTACGTCACAATATGGATTGTGCCCTGTGGCCTCTATTACGTCACAATATGGTTTGGGCCATGTCGCCCGTATTACGTCACAAATAGATGGTCCTTAAATAGATCTCTATGACATTAAGGGGGCATTATGTGCTTAAGGAATGCTAGAATGATTTGTTTGGAACCGTTATGTTGCATTTCTACTTTCAGAATCCATCGATCTTCAACAATTAATGGACCAGTTTGAGAAATACAATGATGACGTCGCATCTAATGACGTCACTATGCTGGGTCCATTAGACACGTAGGGTCAAGATCATTTCGACGATTATTTTAAAATAAAAAGATTATACAATAATATTTGGCATTGATGTAGTATCGAAGAGTATGATAAGGACGCAACTAACTAGCTAGCGACCAGTTTTGAATCTGCAACCCTTCGGATGAAAGGCGACGAACTAACCCACCAAGCTAAACAGTTTATCGGAACTGTATATACATACGATTGATACATAGACCTTACCGAATAAAGCTAGCATATTGGTGTCCAGGGTTGCGCTAGTTACTATGGTTATACGAAATGATACGAATTGTATAATAAATAGGATAGAATATTCCTGTTTCCAAGGGGCGTTATCACAAGGGCAATCGTCAGATCACATCGTGTCCACCGTCGGAAATTGTAATACAACAAGGACCAACTGTCAAACAGTCTCGCTTTGCTAAGCTGGTACCTCGCTGTAATGCAGTAAGTTCAGAATCTTTCTCGAAATACCGAATACCTAGAAATATCAACATTTCAAAGCTGTAGCAGTTTTGAAATTATATTTGCAAAAACTGCATTTATTTTATTTAATCGACGCCAACTGTGTTTGTTCTGTTTAACCTTATGACGTCATTGACACTTATAACCTCATGACGCCATTGACACCTAAAGCAGTTGTTTTCTATGTACGTCATTCTTTGCTTTATAAAGCGTTGTGCGATTATGCGATTTTGAAATGGGCAAGTTCTTCATTATTTTTATATCCAATAGTACCTGATGAAATACATAACCTGATAAGTAATCTAGACTGTAAAAAGGCAGTAAAACAAAGTGATATTCCCACTAAATTCATAAAGCTGTCTGCCAGTGTACTATCCCCAATACTTGCAGATATATTTAATACCTGCATACAGACAGGTACTTTTCCTGATGTTCTTAAAATAGCAGAAGTTATACCAATTCATAAAACTGGTGCAACTGATAGATGTGGAGAAACAGGTTCTTTTGTGGTCGGTTGGCGTGCTTATACCTTGCACTGAACCTGACCTGAGTTCTCCAACTACTTAGACTCCGAATTGACTCCGTCTCGGAAGGTTTCTTTACTGTATCTTATAAACTAATACAGTGAAGCAAATACAGTTAAACTGATTGACTGGACATGCCCGGAGCCAAGCTCCAAGCAGACAATTTATTTTGATCCTTATTCCAAAACGCGATTTCGATAATCTAATACAATGAGTTTATACACACAACGCTTGTATGGCACACTGTGTGGGAAAGATAATATAGGAAATGTTGGGAATAATAGCGCGCTGGCACGCAGAGGAAATGATTTACAAAGGTTTTTGGAACGGGCGCACAGCCGTGCAGCATACAATAATGGCTTACTTAAACAGTTTAACAAAACTTAATATATTGTACAACAAATATGACACAAACCGCGAATGTCGCTACATAGCTTCCTTTCCCCCGAAAATTTAAAAAATATTAATCCGCCCTGGGATCTATATAAATTATTGTAGGGACATCGCGGATATCAAATGGTGGCGGGAAAAATCATTTTTCAATAAACGAATAATCGGATCTCTTTGATGGTAAAATGCAAATGACATCTGTAAAATAAACTGAACAAGGGTTTCCGGAAAGGGTCTAAACCAAAGAATTATTCAGACGCAAATCACGCTATAGGCAATAGACATAAAAAACATACTCGTATAAAAACTTAGTCGGCGTGGAGCATCCCCCACACGCAATAACATACCCAGTAGACACAAAATACTCATATAAAATAAGCCACTCTAGACGATACTCAATACTCATGTAATAATCAATAATGCTTAAGTCGTGATCGTACCATATTTACATTTCTCACCAATCCTTGAGCAAACTGCTGAACAACTCGGTGACAGTCAAAGATCCGTCTCATAGACAAAACGGCCACCACGAAAACGACAAACTCGTATATACGTGAGCCCAGGTGATCGCTTAGGTTTGCGACGCGTGTCGTGAAGGAAAGTCTTTTCCGACTCGACCAAAATGTCAAAAATATTGTTCTCTTCCTCAAATGCGCTGCTCGTGAATGATTGTTTCTTTATTGCGGGAATGTCTTTCGGCGTTTTCAGCGCTTCTCTCTGGTTTTCTTCGGTCTCTTTGCGCTTTGGTGCAGGCGGTGTTATAATAATTGTTTTTGTTAATCGACGTAGACGGCCACTTCGCCCGTCCACAATGAGATTAAAACGCTTTATGAAGTCCAAACCAATCACGGGATGGCGAACGTTTGCAATTTGAAAGTTCCATTTAAAACAGCCCACACTGTGTAAGGAAACGTCCAATACCTTGTTTCCAGTTGATAAGCAGTTCGTTTCGCTTAGACGCACTTTACCGGAACATTGGTTGAAAATAGAACGCTTATCTTCCAAATTAGGTAGAAGAGAAACTGATGCTCTGGGGTCCACCAGAAACTTGAAATTGTTTGCCACATCTTCAACAAAAATTAAACCGGACTTCGCGTGATATCCTGGACTTGACTTGTGGAATGTTGATTTGGGTGTTGTTCTTGCTGTTGGCTGCAGACCAATTGCAGCCTGGATTGCATTTTCGAGCACGGCAGCCAAAATGTTTGTGAAACCAACAAATCCTCACTTGCGGCATTTCTGTTGGCATCGGAAAATTGAAGCGATTGTTTTGCCAACACATTTTTCTTCGTAGATGATAGACTTGCGTGTTCAAACACGTATTGGGGACTCACCACTGTGGAGAAACAGGTTCTTTTGTGGTCGGTTGGCATGCTTATACCTTGCACTGAACCTGACCTGAGTTCTCCAACTACTTAGACTCCGAATTGACTCCGTCTCGAAAGGTTTCTTTACTGTATCTTATAAACTAATACAGTGAAGCAAATACAGTTAAACTGATTGACTGGACATGCCCGGAGCCAAGCTTCAAGCAGACAATTTATTTTGATCCTTATTCCAAAACGCGATTTCGATAATCTAATACAATGAGTTTATACACACAACGCTTGTATGGCACACTGTGTGGAAAAGATAATATAGGAAATGTTGGGAATAATAGCGCGCTGGCACGCAGAGGAAATGATTTACAAAGGTTTTTGGAACGGGCGCACAGCCGTGCAGCATACAATAATGGCTTACTTAAACAGTTTAACAAAACTTAATATATTGTACAACAAATATGACACGAACCGCGAATGTCGCTACATAAATGTACAAATTATCGACCTATCTCGCTATTATCCCAATTTTCTAAACTATTCGAAAGGTTGCTATATAATCGGTTATATGATTATCTAATTAAATTTAATCTACTTTCCCCACATCAATACGGCTTTCGTGAGCAATGCTCTACTGCAAATGCTGTCTGTGATGTTTATAATCAACTTCTGTTAAACTCTGAAAATAAATTTGATAGCTGTTGCGTGTTTTTAGATTTATCAAAGGCTTTTGATACGGTGGACCACCAAATACTGTTAGGGAAACTAAATTATTTTTATGGTGTAAGAGGTACGACCCCTGCTTTTATTTAAAAACTATTTAATAAATAGGTACCAATATACCTATGTCAACACAGTGAAATCTGAATCAAGTATGATTACATGTGGTGTTCCACAGGGATCAATTTTAGGTCCATTATTATTCCTTCTCTATATTAATGACTTGCCTTGTGCTTCCAACTTTAAAACTAAACTATATGCTGATGATACTGTGTTATTTTTAAAAGATAAAAGTTTAAATGAACTTGAAACCAAAACAAACAACGAACTACTAAAGGTAACTGAATGGTTGCATTATAATAGACTATCCTTAAACCATTCAAAAACTAACTATATGATAATAAACCCATTCAAATATTGTTCAACTTCTGATTTTAAAGTGGTGTTGGACGGCACCAACTTAAAGCGTGTTAATTCGGTAAAATATTTGGGAGTATATATAGATGATAAGCTTAACTGGAATGAACAAATAAAATGTTTAGAAAAAAGAATATCTAAATATTGCGGAATTTTTTACAAGATCAGACGTTATCTAGACATTCGCACTTTGCGCCTTTTATATTTTAGCTTCATTCACTCACATTTGCAATATGCTATAATATGCTGGGGTGCAGCAAACAAAACAGTTTTAAAACCGCTTAATGTATTGCATAATACGATTATAAGAATAATTACATCCAGTCAACGTAGTTGTTCGGTTACTCCACTCTATCAGAAGCTTTACCTACTAAAGTTTAATGACATCTATGACTTAGAAGTTGGTAAATTTATGCATAAATTGTTTAATAATGCTTTACCTCAACCCTTACAATTATTGATTAAAAAAATAAACACTGTGCATTGTTATGATACTCGTCAAACTAAAACTACAGTATATTTCCTCCCCTCGTTTTCTACTAACTTTGGAACCAAAACGATTCTGCATAATGGGATTAAGGTGTGGAAGCTGATCAGTGAATCCCTTAAACATGCCTCCTATTTCCGTGTTTTGTAAACAACTTAAAGTGCAATTAATTAGTAATTATATTTAGGTTTAGTATACGGTACATCATACACTCAGTTAATATGTAATTATTTATTCGGAGTAATATTAATATTTGCATTTGATAAATATATTTACTTTGTAATTGTGACCTGTAATTACACCCCATAAGTTTAAGATTAAAATACCCTTTTTTGTATTTATTATTTACTTACTTCACTGTGTATAATATGTAACAGTTTATTAATCATTTAATATAAATCTCTGAATTGTTAGCCCCTACTGTTGCAGTTATGTCACAAGTTATATTGTATTGTATTGCGTGAGAGTGTAGGCTATTGTTTGACTTCCGTTCTATATAACTGGAGTATTGTTCATAACAAAGTTAAACTATTTTATTGCTTAAGCATCTGTATGAAATTGACTTCCGTTCTATATAACTGTAGTACTGTTTATAGCAAAGTTAAACTATTTTAATGGTTCTATATGAAAGCGTGTAAATTATTTTATATAATATGTAACAGCTTTAATCTTTTAATATAAATCCTTCTGAATTGCTAATCCCAACTGTTACAGTTATGTTACAAGTTAACCCTTATTTAATCAGATAATTATATATACATTTTTTTTTATTTATTTATTTATTTTTTTTTTTCACAGGGAGGCGCCAAACTAGATAACTTTTAGTTTTTTTTGGTGCCTTCCTGTTTTGCTGTAGTATTTATTATTTCTTTGGTTAATTATTGGAATTTTAGTTAACGCCATATTTGTTTTTGTATACATATGACATGTATTTTTAAATTGTTGGTTATAAACGCTGCAGCGAAAGAAACAAAAATAAAAATTGTATTGTATTATTGTATTGTATTACATACATAGAGACATAGAAACACAACTTAATAAAGAATACGAGTACGAGTCAGGGTTGCCATTTGGCCTTTTTTTGCCATTTGGCCCTTGCCATTTTGGCCGTACCAAAGTCATCCTGGACGCAAAAAAAATAGTTTGGCCGTGCAGAAAAATCTGGCCGAATTTGGCCGTATAACAATATTGTCAAGTTTTTGACCGAAGCGTCATATTATTTTTACGCTACAGTAGAAATAAAGGAAAAAGAGAGACAGTATATGGAAATAAATTAATATCAGCTGTCTCATTCCCAAATCACAAAGCTGATTATGACGTTTTAAAATAAAATAATAACGATAGAAATTCCTGTATAGTATTTGAACGGGTTCGACAAATCTGGGGGAATTAAAATTAAACAATTTTTCAACAAATAAAGAGATAAATAGCCCAATTGACTAAATTAAATAGTTTATTTTGCACTTGATACAAATTGGCCGAATTTTGGCCGTAAAGCAAAAACAGTTTGGCCGTAAAGCGTACTTTGCGTCTGGCAACCCTGGTACGAGTTGTCCGGTTGTTCTATTTAGTGGAGGTTCCGCTGCCAGTCTAGTTTAGTTCCACGCCATGTGTGTACATATAGTCGGAACGGAGATTTATTTACTAGTTATACACGGCAGCGGACCCTGGGACATGGTCCCGGCCAATAATGGAACGTTAAAAAACCCCTGGCCCCACAAAGCTTTTCGATAACGAGATATTTACATATACGTCATGACTGCTCAAAGGCCACGTAATTAACATGGTTAATGTGAGTAATATAACAAATCGTCTAAAAGTGAAATTTTCAATAGAAACTAGAGAGTGTCAACCCCCTTGGTTTTTCCCATTCACGGGGATAAAAATAAATATCCTATTCTACTACAGGTGATTAATAAGTTAAATTATGGGTATTTAATTCACGCATTACAATGTATTATGCATTACAGAGTGATATTAGTACTGAACTGTATTAAGTTAAATCCAGTATGGGAATCAAATATTTTCAGTGGTTTATGAACCAGTTTCCAAAAGTTACTTCTAAAGTGGAAATATCAAATCAATATTTAGTAATTTATGGAATTGAGCTATTATATAGCTTGGGGTAAGTAGGGTAATGTTAAATAGCCTATGTCATGCACTATTTTGAGTTTTATTTAAATCTTGAAATAATCTTATGGTTACAGTATTTTATGCTTCAGGTTTAGTGCGCCTGTACAGTTATAACTACATGCTGAACCACTTACTGTTGACTCTATAATCTGGGACAAAATGTTATGTACCATTAGAAGCTATTGCAGTGTGTTGTGTATGATTAACACCATTTCTTTAATTTGGTAGAATCTATTAATTTAGTAGGTTCAGTCAATGTCCGCTAAGTGCTTTGCCCAAGGACACAACTGATCAGCGTTTCAATCTTGCAACTCTTCAGCTGAAAGGCAATTCACTAATTCATTAAGATAATCGGTCAATAAAACCATTTCCAACTATTGGCTGTTTGGCTCAGCATACAATAATAAAGTTACCACAACATTTTAAAGCAAAAAAAAAACACATTTTACTTGAAAATACTTCTGTAAGAGTGATAAAAAAACTGAAATACTTTTGTAAAAGCAGCTCTAAACCTAATATTTGTCGACATTAGAGAATTAGAAGATGAGGAAAAAAGCGTCGATCTACTCTATGTTGAATTTATGAAGACGCTACAGCAATGTGGCATCAAGCCTATTGTTATTTTCAACACGTAAGATTTATATTGTTGTGTCAATACATAAATGTAAACTTATTACTCCAATTGAAATTCCTAAAAGTTTTAATGTGATTAGGAGTGTGTCGATTCAAATACCCAGAGACATGACAAGCATCTGCCTTCAAAACAAAATAAAGGCAATGTCCATTAAGTACTTTGCCTAAGGACACAACCGAAAAACTAGCCACCAGTTTCGAATCTACAACCCTTCGGCGGAAAGGCGACATGTTAACCCAATGAGATATAAGTTAGGATCATGTCTCTCGAAAAACAATCGTCTTTTAGAACATGGGCTATGTTCAGTACACATCTGGTGTATAACTATAGTCAATGTCACCACATTTAGTGTTTTAAATACGGTTGAGATATATAGAACATATTAATCATTTACAACTGCAACAACTAGTTTACTATAGACATAAGGTGATCTGATGATTACCCGTGTGATAACGACCTTTTGAGTTTTTCATTCATAGGGATAAACATGAATATTCTGGTTTCTAACCGGCAACCCTTAAGTTAAAAAACGACGAACTAACCTACCAAGCTACGTGGTCACTAGGTCAGATATCATGATCAGACAAATACCTCTAATTGACATTTGGTGTTGTTTGTTTTTTGTTTCATTTTATTTACACTAGGTATTTACTTTTAGTTGCAAGTTTTAAGGCAAGCTTTAGTATTTGTTAGTTTAAATTTATTACTTTATATTTGTTAGTTTTCCCCTTTGAAAGCCTAATTATTTGTCTAATGGGATATCATTCCTCATTTGTGGGATATTTAACTTTTTACTCCATTAGTTGCAAGTTTAGGGGCAAGTTGCAGTATTTGTTACATTAAAATTGTTACTTTTCCCTCATGAAAGCCAATTGTGGAATGGGGTCTCTTTTGTGTGCCCCTGAAAATCCAATAAACATTTTACTCTCTTAGTTGCAAGTTCGAGGGCAAGATGCATGAGCATGTAAGAAGACGTAGAATTAGCATCCAGAGAGCCTTAATGAATGCTCAAGTAGTTCCCCAATCAAGTTCTGTTGAGAAAGTTGAGAAAGCTGAAGATGCTGTAGAAGTTAACGAAGTTCGAACGATTAGAGTTGCCAGTGCATCAGGTGATAGAAGTTGTTAAATTTTGAAAACTAAATTAATTTTATTTATGCATAGAATTGAAGAGATTTTTCTTTTAAAACATTTTTCTTTTTTCACATTTTTTTTATTTGCATATAGGATAGGATATTCATGTTTATCCCCGTGAATAAGAAAACCAAGGGGGATAAAACACGGTCAAGCAATCGTCAGATCACCTCGCGCTCACCGTCGGGTTACCAGAGCTATTGCATTGTGTTGTGTATGATTCACACTTTTCTTTAATTTGGTAGAACCCATTAATCCGCTGGGTCCAGACAATGTCCGTAAAGTGCCTTGCCCAAGGACACAACCGATTGAAAGCCGACGCACTTAACCGCTGGACCAACCGACCAGACGTACATTGTAGTCGAGTAGCTTGGTGGGTTAATGCGTTGTCTTTCAGCCGAAGGGTTGGAGGATTAAAACTAATGGTTAGCTCGTTGTTTACTTGGGCAATGTACTTGCCACAACCGACTAGCTAGAGACCAGTTTCAAACCAGCAACCCTTCTGTTGAAAGGCGATGGACTAACCCACAAGACTCATCAATCAATTAAAGTTGAGCTGTAAATTGGTTGATTGAAACATGTTGATAGGTTGCAGGTGCGGAACTGGTCGCTAGCTAGTCGGTTGTGTCCTTGGGCAAGGCATTTAACGGACATTGCCTGAACCCAGCAAATTAATGGGTTCAACCAAATTGAAGGAACGTGTCTATCATATACAACACACTGCAATCCGACAATGGGCGCGAGGTGATCTGATGATTGCCTGTGTGATAATCCCCTTGGTTTTCCCATTCACGGGGATAAACATGAATATCCTATCCTATCCTAGTGTATAAATCCTTTAAAATTCTCCATCAGGATAAAAAGTTAAATTCATCCATCCAGATTTCAGCCGAACTGCCGAGCTTGAAAAGTTAGGAATCCCGTGGGCAAATTCTTATGGCAACTCAGCTGAGGATATCGTTGCTCTTTGCAACATGATTGGAGCCCCAGTATTAGGGGGGGATACTGAGTTCTGCGTCTACAATCTCCGTTGTGGCTTCATCTCGAACATGCATTTTGATTGGATGGTTGGTTGACAGACCAACATAACCTGCTATATAGAACATATTGTATTTTCGACAGGATGCCTAGAAAGTATGGGATAGGATTTATTTATGCTTATCCCCGTGAATAAGAAAACACAAAGGGGTTAATACACCGTCAATCGTCAGATCACCTCACGCCCATCGTCGGGTTGCAGTGTGTTGTGTATGATTGAGACGTAAATTGGCAAAACCCACTGTACTAATGGCTAATGGGTAATACCTGTAGTAATGCTCCAATATGTCTGCCATAGTTTAACCCAGGCATGGACAACATATGGCCCGGAGTCCGAACTAAATCTTACCATATGCTGTAATTAAGATATTGAATACTGTTCATGTAATAATCCGGCCCACCAAGGACTTCATTTTCCCACATCTGACCCGCCGACTGAAGAAGTTGCCCACCCCTGATTTAATATCCCCACGGACAAATATTTGTTTGGTTTCTTAACCCTTAATCATCTATTTATTTCCACTTTATTACTATGGAAATAAACAACGTTGTCAGACATTTCTGCCTTCCACAGGCTCAGAGGGGTATAATTAAATTGACATCACAGAATAACATAAGTAATTTGCTTGCCATTCTGCTTTTACACATTTTCTAATATGTTCTAGTGGAAGAACAAATAGCTGATCAAAGTCACCACAAATAAACGAATAAAATGATTAATTCTGACCATCACTTATTTTACATATTATTCTTAATATGAGAGTTTATTCAGTTTTTTGCTGAGCTATGACCAGTATCGTAAAAGTTAAATTGAACCAAATTTAATTTGGTTTCATGTGTTTTACTGAATTGGTAATCAAACTTAATTGTTTCCTGCAGAATCCAATCCAAACTGAAAATGGGGAAGCAATTAAAGCCACGTTGTATCAAGCTGATACTCTTCTAACACAATATCGGTTGTCCTACGATTCTCTTTCCTTTGTTGGACTTATTTTCAACAACAACAACCATTTTCCATTTGAAACTTTCAATCCATTTCGATGCGCCTACTTACAAGTTGGTATCTTGATTCTTGTAATTTCATGCATATTACCACCAGGCATCAGTAGCCATAACTGGTTCAACTGATTCAAAATTTGTCATCCAACCAGCACGATCGTGTGGTCGAATGGTTATCGGGCCGATACATATACCGACTCCCATAGGCGTCGGAAAATGCAGAAAAACGTGCACAAGTGGGGTGCCTTTTTAGCTATATATTCACGGCGTCCATTGTGTAAACATTCATTCGTCATGGAAAAGTACTTTTCATGCATTACTATTTGTCTATATATCGCAGAACCTTTGAATATAAAAGGTTGTTATTACAAATATACCGGTGGCGTTGTTAAAATCTCCGAGCGCGAATTTATTGCGTGGCGCGGCGAACACACAGAGATAAAAAACACTTTTAAAGGGTATGGGACTAATAATAAGATAATGTTGTTGTTATGCTATGATGCAAGATGTATTTCCGAGCTCCCGCTTTAAAAAATGTTTGCACGCTTTCGCACGATAGACGCGCGCTTTCGGTATGGAGAAACGCATCACGGGTATTAAATTTCCTGTTTTTTTGTAGGTCTATATGCAATATAAGAATATTAAAGTCACTAGTCAGTGTTGTACTCGTCTACAATAAGGTTGTGTTTATATAAGCCGACCCAATCCAAAAAATATTTTATGTTCCGGTGGGTTCTAACCGTCCGGATTGGCCAAAGGTTCGAGTTATACAAAAATTGGTCTCCTAGACGTAAATCATTCCGCTTTCATTACTAGCGTGGAATAATTGGTGAAACTAAAGTTATCTTCCAACGGTTTATGTCTAGGATATCTCATTGTGTAATTACGTAGTTGCTCATTTGATCTCCGCAGTTATAGGCCGAACGGGCAACACTTAAAGAAGGGAAAGTAGAAAGGCGGAAAACTGCTTACTAAAACTATGGAAAATCATTCCAACCCTGCCCTAAACACTAATCTAAACCCTTGAACTAACACCAACTCCAATTTAAATAATAATTCGAATAGCCTAATCTTTGTTTAAAAGAGCAGACTTATGTATCTTTTTGATGACACGTGGGAATGCGCTGAGCTCACGGTAATAATAAAAGAGAATAAACTATTATTTTGTCGCAAGGTCAGCTATTAGTTCAGGACAGAAAGTAATAAACTTCGTAGCTCACACCTGTTTGCCCGGCTTCACTAAATTTATAATAAAAAATGCTATTTAGAATTCAAAACGGAAATGCATTATTATGCGATTTCAAATGCGTCCCTACCGCCCCCATTTTTATATAACCATTATTTATTTTATGCGAGTAACGAAGGCCGAATTGCCTCAGAAGTATGCAAACCGAGCGCATAAATTTGCACACAGACGGTGTCTCTTTCTCTTCAGTTGTGTTGTAATAAACCGGACCTGTGGTTTTAATCCGGACGGGTAGATCTTTCCGGTTAAGAGATTTTTTACAGTTCTGACGCTTACTATAACAACTATATTAAAAAAATGTTTATCAGCGATTTCGCCGAGTCATTAAAAAGATACACGCGACTATACTATTTTCCACCAGGTGTAAGTTGGACCAGGACAAAACAATCCTTTTAAGCTTTGCCAAAGATTGTTTATTATAGTTAAAACGTGTTAGCTTTTCCAATTCTCGGGTAACCACTACCAAATATTTGAATTCCGTGTTGTTTCGCCTGGTAGAATTTCGATATTTAGATGACTGCATATATACACCAGAAATCGCTTAACTCGATGTAAGAATGATAGCAAAACTCCGAGCGGATGGGTATTACATTAAAAGCCCAGACCACCACAGCTGATCCGGGATTAATATATAAAAAATAAAAAACAGAATTGGTTTATTTATTGCAAATAGGTTTTTTATATTTGTAAAGAGGGAGAATTAAAGCGCATAAACCGGTTCTGTTAAAACGAGAGCTGGGCGTAATTGATCAAAGTTGCATTACGAAATTACGCCAGCTCAGTTACGTAATTTCGTAATTTTTATGACGTCATCGTTATTTAAACAAAGAAACAAAAATTGTCGTGTTTTGGGGTGCATTTTGATGGTAGACAAAGAGAATGCAAGTAAACTTAACTACAGAGACTTAAAAGTCGAAACAAATACACGAGTAAACAATCCGCAGATCGTGCCTTTTATCTTGCCGCGCTGATTCCAGATAAATAAATTGGCGCGAATCCAAGATCACTTATTTACCGCGATTTTGATTATTCCTCCGGTGCTTCGAACTATTTTTCTCGAACGAATATGAAGAAATAAACTTGATTTGATAAGAACAAAACAAGAAATTGTTTATAAAGTGTATTTACAGCGACGTGCAATTCACGTTTGAATAATTACGGACAGATGCGTAATTACGTAATTTTCGTAATTACGTAATTTTCGTAATTACGTCCAGCTCTAGTGAAAACTTCTGCTAAAAAGCATTATTTAAAAAAAACAATTCCGTCAAAATAAGCATGGATTTAACAAGGCTAAATCTTATAAACAACAATAAATCATCGAAATTTTTAACCTGGATATTTTAATTATGCAAAATGCGTGAACTATGGAGTTTAGAAACAATTTGCACTTTCAGTTTTTAATTGGTAGCATACTTTAATATATTCAAGAAATATTAGTTATTCTCTCCTATTATTATCGTGGGCTGAGCGCGTTCGCACGAGTCATCAAAAAGATACACGCGTCGCTCTTTACGACCCGGTGCAGGTGCAAGTTGGACCAGGGCCAAACAATCCTTACATACAGCCTTTGGCGAAGTTTGCTTAATAAATTAAGTTAAGGAAACGAATAAGATTTTCTAACTGTCATAAATACCCTCGCTTCCGCATATATAACTTTCGCTTCGAATATATTTCTTTAACTAATCGATAAAAACAGGGGTGCTTTTTGATATTAAAAGCACCCCGTTTTGTTTGCTCCCCTATTCCGACGCCCATGCCGACTCCTATACATAAACTGTCCTAGAGTCGACCCATTATGGATTCAAAACATCGCTCAAAAAAATAAACTTTGTCACTGATCAAACTGGGCAATCAGATAAACAACCACGTCACTTTGTTGTGTATATGTTTTAACTACTAGTTTTGCCGTTTTATCCTGGCTTCTCTTTTTTAAATAACTCTGCTATTCTCATAAAATAATGTAATAAAAGTAATAAAGAAGCAGAAAATAATAATTAATGTAATAAAGAAGCAGAAAATAACCTGAACTGATGTCCACGGGTAAATCTTTCCTTTTCAGGGAAGGCGCCGAATGTATCCCGATCGAATTGATAACTTGCTTCGCTGGTTAGCAAACTTTTACTCCACTGATGCAGAGCTTATAGAGCAAATGACATTGGGGATACATACAGGTGTAGAAGAAGTAAAGCTGGAGATTCAGGATTGTCTTGATAGGTTCCGAAATCCGAGGGTCTTATGTCAAGTCCGTGAAAAAATTCGAAAAGCAGATCCAAATTTGAATGAGATTCTTAGTGATGAGTCACATGATAAGGTTGTCACAAGTACTCCTTTGATGCAAAAAGTCCTGTCCCTAGCGCTTGAAGAGATTTTCCCATATTGGGCTTATATGTTGCTGGAGGATAACCAAAAGGAAAGACCTTCTGTGAGGTATTTTTCAATCGTCTATTTTGACACTGCTCACCCTGAAGTTATGCCCCTGGGAGTCTCGAAACCGATACGTGAAAAGCAATACCAGCTTCTTGCTGAGATGATAGGAGAAAAGCTTGAAGTAGATGAATATGGAAGGGTTGGATTGGATTACAGGAGTATGGGTTCTGTGGTGGCTGAACCAGCAACTGGAGTTCCCCATTTACTTTCTGCTAGGTCTACAAATAATCAGGATGATACAATTGAAAAAAGAGTCAATTTTTTCTTCAATGCGCTTCTTCAAGATGAAAGAGAAAGAGCTGCTTTCAATCAGATAATTACCACGTATCCAAATATTGCGCATTTCAGACATAGTTTCGCGATGTCTTGTTTTTGGCTGAGGCAGAAAAGTGGAGATGATTTGTTCACGAGTGCAGTTACATGCGCAGCTATACCACTTGCTTTAGAGCATTGTATCATAGCAGGAAGTGTGGAAGTAGAAATTGTTAATTCAGTGAACCAACAACTGCACCGTCATGCATACGATCATGATGTGGGTGATGTCACTGACCTTTGGCAGATAGAGATGTTTTTCATTAATGAAGAGGCCGCCTTTCTGAAAAAATTGCTGGGGTTGGGCTTCAAGCGATCACTGAACTTTATGTCGTTGTTCGGCTATGCAAGTGATTTTATTCACAGTGAAGGAGATATTGAAGCTGTTCTTGAAACAAAGCAAGAATTACTGCAGGCATATTCCAAAATAAAGGAAGATTTAACTTCCATAGTGGGTTAATCAAATAACAATTAAATATTAATAAAAAATGCCGGTAAATAAATGCAGTTTATTTTTATGCCTAATTCTTCAATAAATTTCTATTTTCATATTAAGTTCAATTTTATAAAGTTAACCAAAATATGCTGCCAAATTTTAAATCATATATTCAAAGTTCAAACATATGGTCAAATAACATAATACACTGTAAAGTACAAACTTACCACTGCTTGATGACATAGTTTATCATTTGTAAATAGGCCAGGTGTTTTTTCCCACAGCCTAATTATATACCCTATTATCCTATCCTAATCCACTTTGTAAATGTTTACTTATAATTGTCATATATATTGTACTTACAATGCATGCGTTTAAGGTAATTTCTTCAAATGTGTTTTGTTTTTCTTATTTAATTTAACTGATTTTGTCAAGGTAATTTACTGTTGTTGTTATGCATAGCTGTTGACTTATATTTCGAGATTATGAACGTGTTTTACTGTTTTATATAATCTGCAGTGTTTTAATTATTGTTAAAGGCAATAAAATTCATTTAGTTCCAATTCTCTTATTTGGTAGTTTGCAACAACTAAAAAAACATAATATATGTAAGGCATTATAATAAATAATGGAAAACTGTATTACAAACTGATACAATATCGCGTCCGTTATTACATGTTTGTGTACTTTTAAATTATCAAATATTAATAGAAACAATAAGTCATTGGTGGCAGCCAAACTAAAAAGGACTTAACGAATAAGAGTCGTCAAATTACAAAAACACGGTCAACACTAAAAGGAGGAAAGGAGAAAAACTGGTCACTTAAGTTACGGAAACTAATTTAAACCCTTCCTTAAACAATAAGCTCAACCCCAGCAATAACCCTAACTCCAACCCAATGTTTAAAACTGTCCGGCCCGTTGGTCTAGCGGTTAAGTGCGTCGCCTTTCAATCGAAAGGTTGCAGGTGCGAAACTGGTCGCTAGCTAGTCGGTTGTGTCCTTGGGCAAGGCACTTTACGGATATTGCCGGAACCCAGCGGATTAATGGGTTCTAACAAATTGAAGGAACGTGTCTATAATATACAACACACTGCAATAGTTCCGGTAACCCGACGATGGGCGCGAGGTGATCTGACGATTGCCCGTGTGATAACCCACTTGGTTTTCCCATTCACAGGGATAAAGATGAATATCCTATCCTACTATCTCTAATAATGTCATAATTTTCATTTTAGTGTGCAGTTTCCCTCCTTTTAGTTTCACCCAAAAAACTTACCAAACTAAACATAACTAATGTAGTGATCCAGTTATGGTTTCCTTTTGGCAAAAAGTGACAACAAGAAGTGCTTGATAAATCCTACTGTAACTTACAATTATGGAAACTAACACGGCCTAGATGTCCGAACCCAAATTTGGATGTTTTATCACAGGGGAACTCCCGAGGTGCCTGAATCACGAAATGGTCAATCCAATACGTGTTGAGGGAACACAATCTGAAACTTTTATGGTGCCTTCCTGATTTTCTGTAGTATCTGTAGCGATCTTGACTTTATAGTTGCAAAAAATGCATTTATTTCATTTAATCGACGCCAACTGTGTTCGTTCTGTCATCACCTATGGACGCCATTGACACCTAAAGCAGTTGTTTTCTAACTACGTCATTATTTGTTTTCCATCTACGTCATATTTTGCTTTATAAAGCGTTGTGCGATTCCATACATACATATACATAGAAACACAGCCTAATAAAGAATATATCTACGAGATTTATGTACTAGATATAGACGGCAGCGGATCCTGGGACTTGGTCCCGGCCAAATTTAGATTGTTGAAAAACCCCTGGCCCCACATATCTTGCCAGTTTTTTGTTAATTGTTGGATTTTCAGTTAACGCCATATTTGTTTAGGTATATATATATATACATATGACATATATTTTCATATATATGACATGTATTTTCAAATTGTTGGTGGTAAACGCTGCAGCGAAAAACAAAAATTGTATTTGAGAAAAGAAATTATAGATGTTTTTGATTAAGTCAGAAAGGTGTGGGGTGTCGTCTAATTTAATTTTGGTATTTGTGGCTATTGTTTGGCAATATATATTGTCCTGACGACCCCCAACCAACAGTTCTCAGTCAGGACTCCAATAACTCGTAATACGTCTCGTTACGAAAGATTCTTATCTTTTTTAATAATAGGAAACACAATTAAACACACAACTATTTTTTTTACCGGGCTTAGTTTCGAACCCATATTGGTTCGTTGTAAAGACCGTTTTTTCTATGTACGTCGGACCACTCGGCCACACGACCGTACGGAACACACAACTAATTCTGGCGCTACTGACAGGACAGTCGAACGGCGCCCTCCCGAAAGAGGTCTTATAGGTTTTTAGCTCCTTACTTCTCAAGACTATTAATATAAGCACACAGGACACATATGATATTACGAGGAGAGAAAAACTAGAGAGAAAACAGGTTCTGGGATTATAACCGTTTTACAGGACAGGGAAATCGGGGCAAGGGTTTACAACAGTGATTCTTAACCTTTTTGAATCTCGCCTTTCTTGCGCGATAAATGTCAGTTTACGTCCCCATCTTTAAATACAAAAATACAATTTCATTTACATTTTATTAAGAATCACAAATCAGTGAGACACTAGCAATGTTTTTTTGGCAACTAGCTTATTTATACGTGGTTTAATTCCAGAGAGTGCATGCCGCAAGTCTCCTTCAACATCCAGCTTGTTTCTATACTTGGTTTGATGGCAACTAGTGTTGAAAATGCGGAATTACAAATGCGGATTTATTAAGGCTCGCGCCCCCTAAAAATTTATGTAAGCCCCCTGGGCAGGCGTGCCCCTCCCCGGTTAAGAACCAATGGTTTACAGTTTACACGAATGCGCAGCGACCTTTCCTAACAGAGCCTGGTATAACACTTGCAAACAGTATAAATACTCAACAATTAAATATAATTCGAGAATTTGCTACAATGTCTAGCCTTCCAAAACCCATATGTCTAATTATTCACTTTTAAGACCTGTTTTCTTAGCTTGTAATAAATAATTTCTGCGGTGGTAGTATTAAAAACAATTATCTTTCTATCGAGTGTATACAGTGGGTAATTTGGTTGGCTATACTATTTTTTGAGAATTTTCGGTGTTAAACTGTAGTTATAAAATACGAGGGTTTATGTTTGTATTAACATTCTCTATTGATTTGTGTTGGTTTCAAGTCGCAATTTAGCCGAGGGTTAAATATTCGAAACTAGTCGCTGACCTATAGTCTGTGTGTCCTAGGGCAAGTTACAAGTATTTTACTATTATTTGGAACTGAGGAAAATTAAAACCATTTAACAGTCGTGTGTCATGTGACGTAATAGTTATATCAATGATGCGAAAATGTTTTGTTATTTTTTAAAATTATTTTTTTATTAAAGCTTTTATGGGATAATTCTATGATAGGCTTAGGCAAAATGTTACCTAAAGTGAAAGCACTTACTCTAATACTGAAATGGTATAAACTATCATATCTTAATACAGAAGTCCAAAGTACTGACATATATATATTTATATAAGCATAATACATAAGGGTGCAAATGTACATTGAATCTTAAACGTTTAAAAAACTTGCAATGATTTCAAACAAAAATGTGGATACTAACGGATCCGTTTTTTTAAACAGAATTCACGTGAAAAATGATGGTAAATTTGGGCAACACTAAAAATAGAGAGGGAGAAACTGCTCATTAAAATGAATAATGTAAATGTTAGGGCCATGGTTAGAGTTCTCGTTAGTTCTGGAGTTGAAATTGGTGTTTGGGGTAGGATTAGAATAAGTTTCCACGAAACAATTTTTCAGGCAAACTTGATTATTTTATTTGCTCATTTGTGTTGAAGTTGTATTGGAAGGTTGTATGTCTTGCTGTGGTTTTGAACTACGTTCCCTCCGCTTCGTTCGTATCTTCGCGATTATTTTCCGCAACAGTGTTCCCACCCGTGCATAGATGAATGGGTTTATAACGCTGTTGATTGGTAACAGAAAGCCTGCACTTACAATGTACACGACCCTGCCGATTTTAATGCCACCCAAACTTAGGAACGACATGATACAAATTGGTATCCAGCAGAAAAAGTTAGTCATTATCAGTATTATTATAGTCTTCTGTAGTTCCATGCTTCGTTGATCGTTTCGTTTCCGTTGAATGCTTTTTCTAAAAATAGCGATGTAGCAAATCACAAGATATAAAAACAGACAAAGATTCGAAACGATAAGGAATGTCGAGTATTCCCAAGACGTATCACCGATTTTGACGTATAGCTCTGGGATACAAACACTCGTTTTTCCGAAGAAGCCAATTTCTCCTTTAATCTCCAAATCCGGGAAGGTTTGAATCACAAAATTCTTCTTTTGCGTCAAATCATTAGTAATCGGAGAAGAGTTGGTAAATTTTGATATTCGACTAAATAAAAGTTTGAATTCCGATTTCGATATTATGTCTCTCGAATAGAAGTAGTTTGGAAACCAAATCGACGAAACAAAATAGTCAACATTGATAAGTGGAATCGTGCCAAGCAGAATGCCAACAGTCCAAGCAAAGAGGGTCGGAATAACGTACGCAGGCCATTTTATGTTGGACATCTTAAAAGGCTTGTAAACTGAAATCAATCGAAATGTCGCCATCATTGCCAACAACAGAGACGTGACTTCAAAGGAAACAACAGTGAGAGCTCCTAGAAATGAACACGAACCACTTGTCCGCCATTTTGCGTCGTGACTGCAATACCCACCGGAGTATTCAACACCTTTGATTGAAATCACAATAAGATATACACTCATTAAGAAATCTGAAACTGATAAATTTAATAAAAAGCAATTCAAAGAGACTTGTAATGGTGAGAGTGACTCCCTACTCTGACGTATTGCTATCGAAATGAATGCGCCAACGTTCCCGATAAGAGAAATAATTCCCATCGCCCAAAATAATCCTCTGAAGATCGGGTCTTCAATCATTTCATGTCTGGAAGAAAATACTGTCGACTTTTGTGTTATTACCGGGCATTCGTCGCTTGCATCGCTGCAATCTTGAAATCCATTTTCGACGAGACTACTCGCTACTGAAACTGGTTGTCCATTTCTGCAGTAGAAGCGTGAATCTTGGCACATTATTCTCGCCTCGTCAGAACCATCTTCGCAACCAAATACACCGTCACAAACGAATCTGTTCGAAACGCTTATAACATTTGCACTCGCGTTATTGCAGTAGAAGCGTTTCGTACAGTTGATTTCATCGAAACCAAACCCACAAGCATCCCAAGAACCATTTACCATCTCAGGTCGACCATCACAGTAACTTGGAGTATAAGTAGCGTGCTCTGTGTTTATTATACTATGGTGGCAGTTTATCGGGACATTGCAGAAGTGGGTTTCGTTCATACAACCAGCTCCACATTCATCTTGACGGTTATAACATTCCGGTATTCCATCACACACTTTAGCCCGTGTGTAGACCTTGTCTTCTTGGTCAATTGTACAAAACATAGTTTCATAAACGTTTTTGCTTGACTTATCGAGATTACCGCAATATCTATTATTGCTTCCTTGGTTACAGTTAACTGACTTGTTACAGATCACATTACTTGATAACACGCATTCGCCATTGCAGAGCATTTCGTGTTGCTGGCACACATCTCTTGACCTTCCCAATACGTCATTGCAAATTGTCTGGTTTCTACACAAGCATTCGTCAGATGAGTCGTAGCAATCTATCACTCCGTCACATATTTGTTTCGCCGATAACATTAATCTGCCGTCCAAGCAACGAAAACAATTCCGCTTTCCACCCACAAAGCAAACATCTGTTCCATCTTCGCAATACGAGTTGTTATTGTAGAGATTCGTTTGAGGAAGAACACAGGATTGTTTCTGCTGATCGTACTCTGTCTTCGCTCTACATTTAAATCCAGGGACACCAATCATTTCGTCGCTGTTGTCGCTACAGTCCTTGTAACCGTTACACAATTCTTGAGCCGAAATAAAGTCCCCGTTTTCACACTGTTGTGTTCCACTGTCCCAATACTTCAAATCTGTGCACCACCAATGTGACTCAATACGATCAAAACTGACTCCTGAGAAGATCTCTATTTGTTTGCAATCTTGTCTTTTACCTGCTTTGCCGATGAGTGCAATATAATGTTGATAAGATTCAATATCTTTACATTGATGTAGGATTCCCAAAGAAGTGGTAACGTTGGTACTGGTAGAAATCAGTCGATTCGTTACAAACGGTTTAATTGTGCAAATTTCGTCCGAAAAATCGGCGCAGTTTTTAACGCCATTCAATATATCATTTCTAGATATACAACCCAACTTAGATGTACAATTTACTGTGTCCAAAATGCAACCACATTTTACGCTACCTTCCTTACACACGCATTCTTTTTCGTCGCTAAAATCTGAGCAGTAGGCGTTTCCATTGCAACGTGACTCATTATTAAAACAAGTTGGTCGCCTCTCATTGGTGACCCCGACGGCATTACAGGTTGAATTGCTGGTAAAACAATCGCAGGCTACTTGGCCACTGCTGCATGTGTACTTGCAGTATTTTTCATCACTCCAATCCCCACAATCGTTATAATCATTACATCGTTCGTTACTACTATAGCAAGGCCAGTAATAGCTTTTCCCATCTCGGTTACACGTTCCTGTTAAATGGCAGTCACACGGTACTTGATTGTTCTTGAGACAAGCGAAAGTGCAGTTTTTCTCATCACTCCAATCTCCACAGTCGTTAAAGCCATCGCACAGTTTGTCCATGTTGTACCTCCCGGACAATGTAATACCACCTGACGTACAAGTGGCATTGTTTTGACGACAATCGCATTCATAGGGTTGACCTGTAATAATAGATGTCGTCAGTTTACTCAGAGGATTCGTTGAATCCCTATGTTTACCCTCAGTAAAGAATGCATTAAGCGGTTATACAAGGGTAACTTAAGTAGGTATACTCAATATACCAGATATTTTGACCGGTCGAAGTTTCGAACCCATGACGGGCTTGTCCCCAAAACCATTGATAATAGGATTCATTGAATACTCTTCAAAATATTTCAAAAGATCACAAGGTCAAAATGCCACGATTATAAAGTTGATATGTCAAGCCTGTTATTAAGTGAAATACGCAACACACTGCAATGGCTCCGGTAACACGTATCTCCATGGTTGTTTGGCAGGATTCTTTAGTCAGTAAAAATGCGTTGTTAATTTATGTTTGCATTGATTCAACTTTCGAACCCATGATGGGCTTGTCACTAGGACCGTTTTTTTTAAGTGTCGGTATATGCATCAGTCGCGTTAACCATTCGGCCACACGACCGTACAACACGGTACTACTTAATTTGCCAGACCTTAGCAATTTGACTCTTTACGCCGACTTGCGGTAATAATTTAAAAGCGTCATCGGTTTAAAAATAACCGAGCTGTTCGGTGTTCAAACCCATTCGATATAAAGATGGTTGTTTTCTTCGTCAAAGAACGCTAAACCTACTAACAAATATGAAGTGTTACACTCAATGCGAAATATATGCGATCGACGAGTTGAAATAGCATTTAAACCCCCCACCCCCCAAAAAAAACAGTCAAACATAGTAGCTTACTTTTACTTTTAAATTGTTAAATAGTGATACACGAAAATACCTTACACTTTAAAATTTGATATGACGTACACACGAAGTTTAAATACATTTTAGTTAAAACCGCATTGTTAAGAACGGTAGTGTGGCCAAACGGTTGGATGCCAAACGACCTTAAACAAAAATAACCACCCCATATAGTCCTACCACCAAACTACAACAACATAGTTTAATTATTATTCGTCAAAAGCTTTAAACACGTGAGCGATAATTGTGTGTGTCCTCATTTATTCAGCGTATCACATTACACGAGAGCTTTTAATATTGCTGGTGATGTAGAGTCTTTCTCGGAAAATATGCAACTTTACATTCGTCTGAACGGAGTGTTATGTGTGTGTTATGTGTTTATCAAATTTCGATCAAATAATAATTTCAATCAAAACACGTTTCATACACAATTTAAAAATGACGGGCGGTTAACTTTGATTTAATGCAGCGGGTTTCTATATGTGAGAGTTAAATTCAATAGTACTATTGCAACATTACACTAAGTTTTATTACATATGATGCCGAAAATAATGAAAAATAATGAGAAAATGGTGATTGGATGTATATAGAAATCCACAATTTACGTTTTTGCTATTTATACTTATACATGTCGGAACTTGTTTTTGTTGGGCAACACTAAAAAGAGGGAAACTACTTACTAAAACTATAGAAACTAATTCTAACCTTGCCCCAAACACTATTCTCAACCCCATAACTAGCTGCAATGAATGTATTGTTCTTTAATTTAGTGCGCACTTTACCTACTTCTATATTTTTCTCTCTCCGTGAACTATTTCGTCATTTTAATCCCAAAGGACCTTCGGTTGATTAATATTTAAATTAAAATACATATTTTTTACGTTCAGTTGCGGTAATTGTCAAACTTACCGTCAATAAGGGTTGTGAAAATAGCAGCAAGGGAGAAAATCATACAAACTTTAACCGAAGCCATAACCTTGCAGGTAAAACTGTTTCCACCGAATGTAAACTATCCTCTGGTGTTGGTAACAACTCTCGATGATAAAACGCATGTCGGAAATGTACGTAATGCTTCTGAGAAGGGTAGAAATGTAATTCAGGACCAGCAATTCAGTGCTGCACGATAAAAAATTGACCAAATTTTGTGAAAATAGTAAAATCGTTAAAATAACGTTTATTTGCATTTCGATGTAAAATTATGCGAATCTTGGAATAAAAGAAGAATTTGATGTTTTTATCCCGATTGGCCTAATGTCATTTTGGAAGTATTAGGTGTTTCTACCAACGACACCCACTTATATCTATTGAAAATTTCACTTTTAGACGATTCGTTATATTACTCACATTAACCATGTTACTTACGTGGCCTTTGAGCAGTCATGACGTATATGTAAATATCTCGATATCGAAAAGCTTTGAAATGTTCATATTTCTAGGTATTCGGTATTTCGAGGAAAACTCTGAACTTACTGCATTACAGCGAGGGACCAGCTTAGTAAAGCGAGACTGTTTGACAGTTGGTCCTTGTTGTATTACAATTTCCGACGGTGGACACGATGTGATCTGACGATTGCCCTTGTGATAACGCCCTTTGGTTTTTCACTTTCACCGGGATAAACAGGAATATTCTATCCTATTCATTATACAATTCGTATCATTTTGTATAACCATAGAAACTAGCGCGTCTCTGAATACCAATATGCTAGCTTTATTCGGTAAGGTCTATGTATGAAGAGTATGTATATACAGTTCCGATAAACTGTTTAGCTTGGTGGGTTTGTGCGTCGCCTTTAGCCGAAGGGTTTCAGATTTAAAACTGGTAGCTAGCTAGTTGGTTGTGTCCTTGGGCAAGGCAGTTGGTCATTTTAATATGTGCCTATTCAAAATATAAAATTTCCAAGATTTCTTGTAAAATTTGTTACAGTTTGGTTTCTTGGAATGATCATTTAATAACGAGTTCTTCAATAAACTACAATCGCGCGTCGGTATCACTGACTGTAGGCTTGAGGTGATATGATACACACATCTATACTCTTCGATACTACATAAACGCCAACTATTATTGTATATGCTTTTTTATTTTTAAATAAGAATCGACGAAACCCAGCATAGTGATGTCATTCGATGCGACGTCATTATTTCTCAACCTGGTCCATTAATTGTTGAAGATCGATGGATTCTGAAAGTAGAAACGCAACATCGGTTCCAAACAAATCATTTCAGCATTCCTTAAGCACATAACGCCACCTTAATGTCATAGAGATCTATTTAAGGTCCATAGAGAACAAATGTTGTATCGAATGGGTAATGCGACCGATTGTGACGTAATACAGGCGACATAGCAAAACCATATTGTGACGTAATACAGGCGACATGACCCAAACCATTTTATGACGTAATATACTGTTCTACTATGTCATATACGTACTGTCAGAGATGATCATATTGAAATCCATTATCAGCTTGCTGGCTTCATCGACGCTGTAGACTTTCGCCAATTCTGCTTCCATTACCTCAAGCACTTTGTTGTACGCGTCTTCATTCTAGCAACACATGTTTTAAGTAGCTCATTCGGTAATATCGTGCGGAATAGCTCATTCGGTAATATCGTTAGGACTGTGCAGAAAGCACACTGCAATAGCTCCAGCAACCCGGCGGCGGGCGCGAGGTAATGACGATTGCCCCGGTACGAAGATAACAAATTGGTTGGCTATTATTTACGCTTTGGGGACTCGGAATGCCTAAAGGTTTTTTTTTCAGCGTGCAGTCATAACCCCAAATACCACACCGACATTCCTATAATAAAATCTACACAATCCAAGTATAGACGGAACTTGGGTACCTCGTCCCTTAAATCTCTCAAACTATTCATCTGATCCATGCTCAATGCTGCCTCGTCTCCTCCAAGTGCTGCTATTATCCCTGCAACCTTCGCTGCATGGCCCAGCCATACACCAATATGGTGTCCAACCCTGGATAAACATACAGGTTATTAAAAATATGATTGCAATAATTTTTTTTACAGTTATTATATTACAGTAAACATCACTTGACCGAATTGTCAACTAGATTGTTTGATATGACGTTTTCTATATAGAACGGGGTCATGTGTGGTCGTGTGGTTGAATGGTTATAACGACCAATACATAAATCGAATTATATAAAAACCGCCTCAGCAACGATTTTGATTGTAAAACTCCGATAAAAACGGGCTCAACGAACGGCCATCACAGATTAGAAACTTTAGTTCGGTGTAAATAGAAAAAAAAGGGTCGAAATGGGATAACCCGTGTAATTCGCAGACTATAAGTTTTTACGGATTCAATGTTCCTGCATTTAGAAAATGTCAAAATACCTTTTTAGAGCTCCTTGTGGGATTTATTTGTTAACGCAGTCAATCTACGGTTTTACGATAAACTTAATCTAAATATTATTTACGGGGCCAAGCTTCGAACCCATCATTGCTTTTTTTATATATATAAATGGGTTTGTCCGTCGTTCCCATATTAACCACTCGGCCACACGATCGTTCAGATATAGATATTTGTCAGACCGAATAGCTTCGTGGTTAAGCTTGACGCGTTTTGGTGGGAAAACAACCTGAAAGTCGACGCATCAACCCACAAAACCATTCGGTCTGACTATAATCTGGATATAATCAAGATCACGCTTCTTACTTTCTCCATTTTCCCTTCGCATCTATAACCAGAATCAACATAAACAGAACCAATAGATACTTCATCTTTACGAAATAGCAAATATTTCTTGATTTCTTCTAATCGAAATGAAGCGCAAAGCCTTATCGTTCGAATTTCTCACAGTTGTGTTTTTGCACGGAATTGCAACGATTATATCGGGATATCCACATCCTGTGTTATTGTGTGTTTTGATTGACAGTCTATTGCCTCACAAATCGCAGGGAATTCTCGACAGTTGGAGAATAAACCTTCTATCCGACAAGACGGAAGGCAGATCAAGAATATCCTGCAATATAATCGTAAAGTTAATCAGTAAATGAAGACCATTCTGCCGAGCTGACGCGTGTCTCCTTTCAGTATCCTTCCTTAATCTAGAACAGATTGACGAGCGAAAAATAACTTGATTGTCCTGTAGGCTAGATGGGATTAAACAATATTGTCGGACGTGCCAATCAATGCAAAATTTCTTGGAATAAAATCTTTGTTTGAAACGGAAGCTTCAAAAAGAAGATAATTATCTCCATTTGAAAACACAATGGAAATTATTTATTGTCGTGCTAAGTTTCGAATCCATGATGTTCTCGCGAGTAAGTCACTTTTATATAGAATTTGATAAATGCAACCAATTGGCCACACGACCGTACGCAACTACCGTTTGATAGTGATTTGCAAAGACACACACGACTAGCCGGGATGGGGCTGGTTTTGATCCTACCATCTGTGGGTTAATGGTCCGACATCATAAGAAATCCTGTATGTTTTGTATGTTGAATTAGTCTGGTGGGTTAGTTTGTCGACTGTAAGCCGAATGGTTTTAGGTTAAAAACTATTCTCTAGCTCATTGTTTTTCAATTCGAGTCCACAAGCACTTAACGATAGAGTGTTATTACCGCCTCGTCTAATATATAATGCATTGAAATTTTTCTATTCGTTACACACGATTTGGTTTTGCGGTAATAGTGAAGCAGGTAATGGCGTATTTCATGATTTCATAGGGTTTGGAAAGTATTTTAGTCCGGCCGGTTGGTCTAACGGTTAAGTGCGTCGCATGTAAATCGAAAGGTTGCAGGTACGAAACTGGTCGCTAGCTAGTCGGTTGTGTCCTTGGTCAAGGCACTTTACGGACATTGCCAGAACCCAGCAGATTAATAGGTTAAACCAAAATCAAGGATTGTCTCAATTATACAACACACTGAAATAGCTCCGGTAACCCGACCGAGGGCGCGAGGTGATGTGACGATTGTCCGTGTGTTAACCCCCTTGGTTTTCCCATCACGGGAATAAACATGAATATCCTTTCCTAATCATTTCGCATTATTGCTTCTCAAACTTTGGATGGTTTGGAATTAGTCTGCGACCAAAAAAGGTTGTGGAACTCTGCGCTAGCTATTAGGTTAATTCCTTGAGCAAGGCACTTAGCGGACATTGCCTGAACCAACTGGATTGGTTAGTTGTACCAAAATTAAAGGAACGTTTCAAACAAATAAAACATTCTGCAATAGTTTCGGTAATCTAACGTAAGCGTTAGGTAATCTGACGATTGCTGCAGTGGAGTCGCTTTGTATTCACTACAATTCAAACATCCGCGATAAGATTGACGTCATCCACTCGAAAACTGCAGAATCACGATGAGATCATTATGGCGCCAGTGAATGCTCGCATGTTTGGGCGAGCAATAAATACGGATGTTTGGGCCGTCAAAAGAGAGAGACTGGTGGCTGACCAGGGGGAACGAGGTGACTGCCACCTGGCGCGCGTTTAAGCGCCAGGTTATTGAGACTTTGTGGTATAGTTGACAGAAGAGGAACAAGACAAAAGTCGCATCTGCCGGTTTAAACAAAGAACGAGTTGACAAGCCGCAAGGAAAACGAACGGTCTATTAAACGCATTGCGCAGTTATTCCGACGCGATTCGGTCGCTGCGAAGTGATTCCCGAGTAAAGTGCATTGATTTATTCGTGTGTCTTATCGATAACGTTTGACAATAAACTAACCAACGTTCAATAAGCGTGGACTCGATCTTTGGAAGTCGGATATCGGAGTCAGCATATATTCGAGCCACGCGGTGCAGCACAGAGCGTCCACCCATAACGCCAAGGTGCGCCCACATAGAGTAAAACCGCCCGATAAACGTCAAACGTTGCAGTAAACTCTCCGTTAAACGTCAAACGTTGCAATTGCCCTTGTGATAACTCATCTTGCGCATTCCTATCCACGAGCATAAACATGAATATGTTATTTAAAAGTTCTGGTTTTAAAATTTGGATAAATTCAAATTATCGGTAGTCCTGACAGTAAAAAGACTAAAATTATTCGGTGTCCTGGTTAACCATAAGCCCCATGAGAGGCCTGTTCACCTAATCGGTATCTAAAATCCTTAAATTCAGCCGAGGATAAGTAAATATGAACATAAGTACGATGTCTATTCCATTTCTAGTAAGATTAAAATATAACAGTTACCGATTAGTTTCTGAGTTTTAGTCCGTCGCCCTTTAGTCGACAGGTTGCAGGTTCGAAACTGGTCGCTAGCTAGTTGGTTGAATCCTTGGGCAAGACACTTAGTGGACAACGCCTTAACTAGTGGGTTATTGGGTTTTACTAAATTAAAGAAACATCTTAATACCTTTGTTAACCAGACGGTGGGCGTGAGGTAAGTTGACGAGTACCCGTGTAGTAACTCCATTGATTCATACAGATAAACATAAAAATCTTTCTCTAGGGAAAAACGACCCACATCAAAACTGCATTACCCCTGGAAAAACAAAAAACGATTTTTTTGACCTTAAGGAAGGAAGTAGTACTAAGAAGACAAACCACATACCTTACGAGGGGAAGATCTTTAAACTGTGTACCGGACGGAGCGCAGCTCACAGTCGGCCCAATACAGACGAATGCGTTACTGTGTGTAGGGCAGCGTTTTCCAACCTTTTTTGGTCGCGGACTATTTCCTTACCAGCGAAAGTCTTTGCGGACTCAAAGTGCATCATCAATTTTCAATTAGCGTAAGTCAAAAGTGTAGCGTAACTGTATGTGCATACGATACACCACAGAACACTACAAAACTTTAACAAAATTATCAAATAAAAGTTTTGCAAATTGTTGATGTGCTTGCGGACTCATTTAAACCTTCCACGGACTCATTTGACTCGGGTTGGGAAACACTGGTGTAGGGGATACCTTACCCCAACTGTAATTGTTTCGACGGGTTTAACGACTATCACCGTCAGTGTTTTCACTAGTTTTGTGTCAAGAAATAAGGAAAAGCTTGTAAACACCACCATTTTCGTACGGCACGATGTGGGCAAGAAATGGGAGAAAGAATCAACCGTAAAACTCTCCACAGATGGCAAACTAGTATACAAAGCAAGACACTTTTTGTTACTCAGCAAAACACTATTTAAACATCATGACTAAGGAAGACATATCATTTCTAGCCGCGCATAGAAGTCCATTGGTTATACGCAAATTATCTTGTGATTCCCACTTAGCAAATATCGCATTTAACCCAGTGGAAGAATGGATTATCTTCTTAAAGGAAATCTTAATCATACACAAAACATTGCAACAGCTCCGGTAACCCGACGGTGAGCGCGAGGTGATCTGACGATTGCCCGTCTTTCTCTCGTTTTTCCATTCGCATGAATATCTTTTCCTTTCAACTAACACGTCGGTCGAATTGCACGGAGACCTAAGAAGCCAAAATTGCTGTCATTCAACTACATACCGAAATTACAACACGCACTGAAGATAAATGAATTTTCTTTTCATTACGTCAACTTCCATCACAAAATAACAGGAACTTTAAAGTAGAGACTTATAGCAATAGCAGCACCATATCAAAACGATGCCACATATTCACTAACTTTAAATTTCACAGGTTTAAATCGGTAACATCACTAAATTGGTTTAATATTTCTTCATTTCTTGGATTTTGAAGGCGTCATTTTTTCCTTTTCCTTCTTTTCAGCTTCAAGTTTTGCCTTTTCTTCCTCGTATTCCTTGCATAACTTGTCGACGGCAGCTGTGGTAAGCACTGTGATGACGGTTTGGCCGTCTACTCTCGTCAGTGTAGCGATCTCAACCTGTGGGACAGGGTTGATGGCTGAGGGTTTGGTGTATTTTGTCCGACCTTTATCATAAATATACTGTCCGACTGAATGGATTGGTGGGTTAGTCCATCGCCTTTTAGCTAAAGGGTTTTAAGTTCGAAACTTTTCGAATATCTAGTCGGTTGTGTCCTTGGGCAAGGCACTTTTCTGACATTGCCAGATCACAGTGGAAAGGTTCTATTAAATCTAAAAGCAATCATACACACCAGACAGTTGCACAAGTATAAGTAAGGTTGTAGGATCTAAACCAAGTACTGGTTAACAAAAAGCCACTTAACGCACATTGATTGTGGTCTAGTGGATTAAATAATTACACAAGGGCTGTACTTCACCAAACACATTGCACCGGACAATGATCATGTATGAGATAATCTTATAATTCACCGTAACAAAAAAAATGCGGAAACAAAAGGTTAAGCATTTCTTTTTTACTAAAAGTATAATTGTCTTGTTTGCAAAATAGAATAGAAGTAAATTTAGACTATACCAAAACAGAGATACTGTCCATACTAACAAGGCAAAATCACGGTTTTAAAACTAAACCTGGTAAAAATCAAACTTTTGGAGATTGCTATATAACAATACCTTTTCTGACGTAAGTTTGTTGGTATCAAGGGTTTTGCTCAATACTTTGACAGCCAGTCTCAAAGCAGAATTAAGATCAGTTTCATTCTCCTTGTATTCTTGCTTTAACATGGATATTGCTGCCTGGAAAGTTGGGATTTTAAGCTTTAAATGTTGGGAGAAAAAAGTCAAAACTTTGCGATTTATATATTGAGTTTTGAAACGTAACTTTATTGTATCAAAATAGCGAAAAATAAATAAAAAAATCAACTGATTATTAAATTAAAATCAATAGTTATATTTCAGGTGACTTTTTTGGTAATAATTGGCAAATATTATTATATATAAACTTATCGCCAAATTTAGCTAAACGGATTGTTCATATTTAAAAAAAAAAAAAAGTTATAGCTAAATAAACCTATAGGCATGTGATGTGGTATTGCACGAATGGCCGACCCGGCATTAGTGATGGGAAAATCATAGCAGTGTTATTTGGAGATGTGTGGTCAAATGCAAATAACTTCAAGAAGAAAAAAACTACATTTATCATACATGGTTCTAAAAACATTAGTTAGATGACCAAAAATTCTGGGTAACAGCTAACTGCACAATAAAGATAATGATGTTAAGGTTAATAAAGTAATAAAATGATGGGATTTTGGCAACACAAGATGATTTTAGTTTTTTTTAAACCCAAGAAATAACATTTTTTTGAAATAACATTTTTTATAGCACTTTAAGCTTTGCCAATCATACCTGACTATTATTGCCGATACAGGTTCCTTTCCACCCTCCATAGTTACCACTGGGGTCTGACATGTAGAGTTGGAACCCGTAATGTCTGTCCCACCCCATGTATAGGACCGATATCCCAAATGGACGTTGTCCTGTGGGAAATGTTGGTTAAAAACAATTTGTTTCAGACATTATGCACGTAATTGGTAAATCAATATTTTGCAAATTGCTAATTAAAGATATCCAAAAATGGATATTGTCCTGGATATGTTGGTTAAAAACTGATTTGTTTTAGACATTATGGTAAAAACATCTCTTGAAAAAAGACATAGAGATAAGTTGCACTTTAGAGGTAAATCAATATTTTGCTGTTTTTTGAGGACAATTTTGCTCTTTTTCGATAAATACCTTAATTTGCTAATTAAAGATATCCAAAAATGGACATTGTCCTGGATATGTTGGTTAAAATTAATTTGTTTCAGACATCACTGTAAAAACATCACTCGAAAACAAAACAAAAAGTAATAAGTTGGGGTTAATACTTAAAAAAAGATTTTGCTGTTTTTTGTTGGGTTATTTTTGCTCTTTTTTTAATAAATTACTGTAAATTAATTAAAGTGAACAATTAATAAAGGACAAAACTAGTGAATTAAACACATTTGTGAATTACCAAGTTGTTTTAAAATTGGTAAACTATGTAGCATAAATGATACTATTAAAGTAAATTTGGATAATTAATATGTAATATATATATAATATATATAATAGAATAGCCTATCTAGGTAAAATTTGGTAATTAGATGTAATATAATTAATATAATATTAAGTTAAATTTGGAAAAATAATATATAATATATTTAGTATAATATTAAAGTAAACTTGGGTAATTAGTAATTTATATGTATTATATTTTGTAAAAAAGGTTTGTAAAGTAAAATTTCAATGTAAACTTGGGTCAAACTAAAACTTTACAGTGAGCACGTAATAAACACGAAGATCAACTGAATCACAATCAGTCAATATAGCTTTGATGTATGGAGGAAATAGGAAATGCAAATAAAGATCTTGAATACCTCCATACTGTGTATACGCTTGCTTGATGTCACATAAATGTGTAACCAGCTGTTCAACCGGGATACTTTCTTGGTAATTCAATTTGTATCTGTGATGGTTTGATTACGTTGTGTTTACACAAATCTATTAAATCGATTGTAAGTTATCATGTATACAAACAAATCAATTATGCTTTTAACAGTAAAAATCTGTTAAATTGCATATTGTTATATAAAATTACACCATAAAAGTTTCCATACTTTTTGTTTAACAAAAAGTCTTTTATTAGAGGCAAACTTTTATTAGGCCGCACCCATAACAATTTTTTATAAATGCTTTTAAAATAGTTAACATAAGTGCACAACTAGGTACAGCGTAATGTTACAAGAATGTTTAACCACATTTTATTGCATTTTATGAAACGTACACTTCCTAATATGCAAATTCACAAAAAGTGTTGCCAGATTTTTTTTTACCTTTGAGCGATCCGCCTTAAATCAGTGACAAGAACATTGGCATCCGATGTAATCCCGGCAACACTACACGCAATGTTATTGTCCAGAGTGTAGATCTTGTCGGATAAAAATACATCGTCCAATAACTTGTGGACATTTCGCTTCTCAGCTGCCAGTACGATCCCATCATTTGCAAGAATCCCCAAACATGAACCTGCATCAAGAATGTTTATTTTAGTATTTTTTTACCATTGATATTAATTTTTTACGACAAGAAGAAAGTTTATTCTTGTGAAGTTTATTCTAGAAGTTTATTATTTTGTCCACATTTACCAAATCATTAATACAGTAATAATTAGTGTGGTTTACAAATAATATCTAGTTTTAAAGTGTTTGTAATGTTATTTATATTATTAGTTTTTAAGAACTGCATTATTTGGACATTTGGATTTAAATATTGTTCTTAAAAAAAGCAAAAACAATAAAATAAGTAAATAACAATAACTATAATTAAAAACCTTTAAAATAAAAAAAAGGGTTGTGGAAAACAACGCACTGAAATAGCTCCCGTAACCCGACAGTGGGCGCAAAGTGATCTGCCAATTGCCCATGTGTTAACCCCCTTGTGTTTTCCCATTCACAATGTCATGCTATCTTATATACAATTGTTTTTGGTAATAAATGATATTACAATTTGAATAGTGTTAAGACCTGCGTGGCCGATGGCTTCCATTGCGTATTCAACCTGGTAAAGCCTGCCCTCTGGTGAGAAGATAGTGGTTCTGGAATCGTATCTTCGTGACATTTTGTAACTTTTTCAAAAATTTTAATTTAACCTAAAATTCTGCGAATATAAAAGGTTAGTAGGAACACGTTTTAAAAGGAGCAGCGCAGTTATAAACAATAAAGGTACTCTCTGAATAATATGAAAAATAAAAATTAATCGGATTACTTAATAACGGCCACCAGCAGATTTATTGAAAACACATATTTTGAAAGCAATAGTTGAAACATTTGATAATAAAACATAGAAATACTATTTCATTATGGAATTTGTGCATTGTATTATTGCAATAAATTATTGTTCATTGCATGTTATCAAAAAGAACGTTTAAATGTTTGTGTTTTTGTTTGCGCAATTCTAACATTTTAAACATTGAACAAAAGACTTCAGCAACTTAAAACAAACTATAGAAGACAGTTAAACAAAAACCAAGTTAATTATTTTGGATACTGGTACAAATATTTAGATATATTACCACAAAAATTAGACTAAAAGACAATATAAGCGAAATATTTTTTATAACAGTACCAATATCCAAAAGAACTGACTTTGGGTTATCTATATTAGTCAAGAAACACATTTACTACAAAATTATGATTTGGTGTTGAAAATTTACAATTTAATCCCTGGAAAACATAAAATTAAACGACTTATTATGGAAAATTGCAGTAACATTTGCAGAAGAAAAGTAGGGTTTATGGTGATTAACACAATCTAAGACTTTAAAACACTGTTTTTAATGCAAAAATGAAGTAGTTATGTTCATATCAAAAGTATACGTTTGTTTTCGACAACAAATACAAGGAAAAGTTGATATTGAAACTCAAAAAAAAGTTTTGAAACATTTAAATATTGTATACATGATTCAAACAATTTCCACAAATAAAACGCACGAAAGTACTTCATTAATTTGGGTTAAAACATGCAATTTATCAAATAAATTATTTCCCAAATTTAGTGATTGCAGGATTAACATTTAATCGGCTATTAATAGAAGTAATACACTATTAGTGATTTAATATATTTATTGAATTCTTTACATTTGTCGGCAGTTTTACCACGCTCAAGTTTTATTGCCGCAAAAATAGGTTATTTACTTTATAAATTATAGATATACATGATAAATATAGTTTTGCTAAACAAAAATAAATAGCCTGTTTATACTTGTGCTCACATTTACCAAATCATATACTTAACAATAACAACTTTTAACTATATACAATGAATAAGAATATGTGAAATTCTACTTTTGAAACATAATATATATTTGGAAAACATACACTCTCAAACAGTGGCTCACAAGCTGAATGGACTAAGACACTTGGCTTATTATACAGAAAAATATTTCAAATCAACAATATATTTATAAAAAGGATCATTTTACCAGGTGGAAGTTGCCCTGTTTATGTGAGCCAGCAATATATCACTGTTTAAATTGGATCAAATGTGCAGGTGGAAATTATTGCTTTTGTGTAGTGCAAGTGGATCAGATATATAGGTGGAAATCGTGCTGTGTATGTTAGCCAACAATAGAACATTTGATACAAGCGGATCACATATGCAGGTTGTAAAAATGTCAATCAATTCTTCATCTTTTGCAGAATGGGAAGAATCATGTCCAACTTTGGTCGTTTGGGTTGGGCTCCTCGTTCATGCAGATCTTCATCAGTTTACAGATATGAGGGGAAATACCCGGGGGTATGGACACCCTCATCCCTTCAAGCGCGACCCTCATCCCACACTCCATATTGGAGAGATCAGCAAAGGGGACTTCCCTGGTTGCCATCTCCCACAGAAGGATAGCAAAACTCCACATGTCAGCAGATTTACGGTTTATAGCACTCCGTTTCCGTTGCAACGCTTCAGGTGCCATCCATGCGGTGTTGTGGAGCTTGTTTGGCTCCTGAAACGAGAACTTTACGTCTGCCATGTTGATCTTGCACTGCATCCCTTCGTCGATCATAATGTGTTTGCTGTTGATGTGCATCCGCGGGATTATCGGCTCCAGTGAATGGAGGAAGGACATCCCGTTCGCGATGTCTGTTGCGAATAACACTGCCCTCGTGTGGTCGACAGTGACGGTGGATTCGTGAAGGACGTGATACAGGGACCCACCCATCACATACCCGCTGATGGTGGCGAGATTTTTAGGGGAATTCACGATGCCCATTACTGCAAGGACATTTGGATGGGAGAAGATCCTTAGACGGAGATACTCTTCATGGAACTCCCTCATTTTCCTTGAAGTTATATCCCGGACTTTTAATATCTTGGCCACGATCTCTTGTTGACCCCATTTACCCCTCCAGGTTTCCCCAGAATGCGTCGAAGCAATCTTTCCTTTCAGATTCAGCTTGGACAGCTCGACGTTCTCGTGGTTGAGAGTTTCGTTTTTCGCTCGAGTCCTCGTCGTACCTTTCCACTCATTCTGGTTGTAAGCAATCTTATTCAGGTCCTGGCCCAAAGACGACGCCATTTCAGTCAGCTTCCGTGCAAGCATGGGTCGCGCTTTAGAGACAGCGGACTGGCCGTATTTGTTGCAGATGCCAACGGTTGCTCCGTTAGTAACGAGGTCCTCACAACAGGCTGCATGTTGCCCAAAACACGCGTAATGCAGTGGCGTGTTCCCATGCTCGTTAATCGCGTTCACATCTGCATTATACTTGATGAGCTTTTTTAGGATGTCGTAATGACCCATTTGAGCGGCGTTATGAAGAGGGGTATCATCACCCATATTCGCAGCATTCACCCGTGCACCTCTGTTCAGTAATATCTCGACTATGTGCATGTGACCTTCCCGGCATCCCCAGTGCAAAGGACTGAACAGATGGTCATCACCCTGGTTAAGGTCGTTCTCTGTGTTATCCAACCAGACCTTGACAGCCACTAGATTGCCATCACGACAATGGGAGAAAATATCATTCATTCTGCTACAGCTCAACCTATCTACTTGTATATAACAGTATAGAGCAATGTAAAGAGATTACCTAGAAAAATACTATTATTAAAACGTGTTATATAGGACCTGAAGTCATTTAACAAAATATGATATTTTATCATGACTTTAATGGTTATTGAGCTAGATAGAATTAAGAATAACCTACAATAATTAAAATAGAAAGGCATTTAATTCACTGATGTCTTAATTGTTTAACACGGCTGGTAAGATTGGAATGGGCTTCCATATTGAAGCAGGGACCAAGCTTCTATGAAAAAGGTAAAGGATTCGAGTGTTGTGCAGTGATCTAATCGTTTTTACTGTTTCGTTCACCCCTAGTCAAATATTTTTTTTACTTAGCGTATCTGACTTGTAACTGCTTACCAATAAGAACAAGGTATTCTGTCATACCGGTCTAGCTGAGGTAAATGAATCAAGAAAACTTCGAAAATGCTGCATCATTTTATTCACAAATTACTTCGTTCAAGACTCGCCCCCAAAATACCGAATGTTTATTTACAAATTATACCCACAGACCTTAAATAAAAAAGGGTTTATTACCTTCCAGGTTAAAGTCAGTCGTTTTCGCCTGTGTTATTATAAGGAGATTCCGTTAAATTTTTTAATGTAATTGATATGTTATTGGGGATGGGTGCAAACTGTAATTTAACATTTATAATCTAACCATTTTTCATCGAAATCCTAATATGCCGATATCAAAAAACATTTCTACATTTGTACCATGCCTGGGGGTGTGGGCTCGCTTTTTAATTTGGGTTTTACTGTTCGGGACGTTGGCTAAGCTTACTCTAGCTGGCTGCCTAACGGACTCTTGCGAGCTGCTTAACGGAAAGTCTGTAAGTTTACTCTCCACAGAACGCCTACTATTTTTATAGTAGGTACGATTTTTAAGTCTAAATCTCAAATTCAAAGTCTAATTCTTGATACAGCTTAGCTGTGTTCTGCGTCTTCAAATATAATAGTTAAAGGTAACAGTTCTTTGCTCTATCAAATAGTTTATTTCCAAAAGGTAATCACAGTATAAAGCTAAGTTTTAAAATTCTTATTTACAAAAAGTAGAAACGTAAGAGTTACAAAAGAACGGATTTTAAGTCAACTTAATTAAAGTTTTATTTGCAACAAAGGAAAATGTACATGGTGAGTTTTATCGAAAAAATCTTTTCAATATTACTGCTGACTTTGCTGTTGCATGTTGTACGGCGGGGGAGGTTGATAATGGGGTTGAGCGGGCAGTACTGGTTGGTTCTTCTGTGGGTAGTTTGCAACGCTGGCGTAAGTCGGTGGATATGCTCCGTACATGTTAGGTGCGGATGGGAAGGTGCTTGACTGGTAAGCTGCTAAAATGTATAACAATATTGTAAGAACTGAAATATTTAAATAAAAAGAAAATAAAGAACAATAAAATTGAAGAAACGTTTTAATCATATACACAACACATTGCATAGGGTAATATAGGCTAACGATAACCCGATAACCCGTGTAAGAACACTCCCCTTACGTATTCGCGACGTATTCTGACGATTGCCCTTGTGATAACACTCCCTTACTGTGATAACCCTCTGCAATTGCTCCAGCACAAGGACGGTTGACAGGGTTGTATCCAATCTAAGAACGATTGTCGTTGCATAGAGTATATTTATGTTGCAGAACCTTTCACTCTACACACAGTATTTTAATATTTTTAAAGCTAAATTTCTATATCGCGGGGCATCTATAAAACAATTTTATTAATGAAATCGGTATAAAATCGTTCGCGCTAACCATTTAGCCGCACAGTCGTAACACGACATTTTCTTAGATCCTCACTTACTTACATGAGGAAACAGCATTCACAGCTACAGGTCGGACAGGCCTCCGCGAGCGAGAGGTGCAGTAATAGCACAGAGAAACAATGACAGAAATCATAATGGAAAACCCAATTAAACCGGCGAATGCTATTGCAATGATCGCACCTACACTGTAAGAAGTACAAACATATTAGAATTATATTTTCATATAAATACCGCAGAATGATGACGGTTGCCTATACGAAACTGATCGCTAGCTAGTCGGTTGTGTCCTTGGGCAAGATACTTAACGGACATTGCAAGAGCCCACTGGAATAATGGGTTCTACCAAATTAAAGAAACGTGTGAACCATACATAAAACCCTGCAATAGCTCCGATAACCCGACGGTGGGCGCGACGAGGTAATCTGAACATCTTAAACCCGACGGTGGGTTCTAAAGATTACCCGTGTGATAACTCTTCCGAGTTTTTCCATTCAATGGAATCAAACAGTGTGTTTTAGAATTATTAACATGTGCCCAAATGGCGGAGAATTAAATGGCCACTTCATCGTGTGAAACTGATAACGATTATCAATTTTATACCGTTTAAAAACTGTTCAAAATAAATCTTGTTCAACTGCATAAATAATTGATTATCTCTAGCACATCAGAAAGTTTACCATTACACAGAATGATGTATGTTATTATTATACTTACCTTAACCCAGCATTAGGAATAGTATCGCACGGCAAACAGACTGGGAAACATCCGTTACTGCAATAGCCAAACCCACACCATAGGCATCTGTCTGCAAAGCAAATATGTCGATTGTATAAGTCGGGTATATCAACAGCCACCGTACATCCTTTCTTTTTAATTAACTATTCCCGTAATGACAAATATCGTTTGTAATATTGTCTTTTTCACTTCCTTTCTTAGATGGTAGTTCCCTTTTTAATCATTTGGAAACCTTTTTTAAACATAAATAATAAACCTAACTATTAAAAGACTCTTGATGTTCGTATAAAGTATATTTTGCTTCTAACTATGGCTTTATATTAGACTAGCGTATATTAAAAAGTAATAAACAACAAAATAATAAACATTTTACCTGCTAAAGCCAAAGACAGAAAAGTAGAAAACAATATGGATGCAAAAATTTGCTTCATGTTTGAACAGTTAGACGTGGAATCAGATGAAAAACTTGACAATAATCTTTAATTTCTTGTTGGCTGGTTTTCCTATACGGTTTGCTTACAACAATGGGCGGATTGGAAAACGTACGTTCGTCGTCGCCTTAACAATGAATGGTAAACGAAGCCTTTTATGACGTGCAGATATAATAACAAAGAGTGTCCCGTGATCCTGCACTCGGGTTACTTGAAAGAAAAATACGACATTGTGACAAAATAATACTATGTGTGAAAGTTAAGAGTTGTTTTAGTAATAATGAAAATACCCCGTAAAAGCTAATACATCGCGCGCACCGCCGGGTTATCGGAGCTTTATTGCAGTGTATTGAAAACACATTGTAGATAATTTATATTTTATAAATATAGCTGTCTCTTTTTTTATAATCTCTAATTTAAAAATGGCGGTCAATTGTCAGTCCCGCCCGACTGATTAGCTCTATTGGTAGAATGAAAGTCTCAATTATGTATTATAAATTGTAGCCGCAATAACCCGATGGCGGTCGCGAGGTACTATGATGAATAGCTCTGTGATAACACCCAGTTCATTTATATCGTGACGCATTATCTATTTAGATCACCACGTTTCCAGAGAGTTGGGATAGAATATTAATGTTTATCCCCGTGAGTTAACACACGCGGGCAATTGTTAGATCACCTCGCGCCAACCATCGTGTTATCGGAGCTATTGCATTGTGTTGTGCATGATTGAGATGTTCCTTTAATTTGGTAGAACTCATTAGTCCGCTGATATCAGGCAATGTCCGTAAAGTGCCTTGTTCAAGGACACAACCGACTAGCTAGCGACCAGTTTCGTACCTGCAACCTTTCTATTAAAAGGCGACGCACTAAACCGAACAGACTAATCGGCCAAGTTGCTGAATTACCGGAGCTTGCTTTGAATTGAATATGCAGAAGATCTTTCTTAATTTGTTTACGAATTCATTTAACCACAGTGTTTAAGGAACGCCCCCAAGTTCAGACAGACAAGCAGATAGTTCGCAACTAGGATAGGAAATTCAAGTTTATCCCCGTAAATGGGAAAACGAAATTGGCGTTATCACACGGGCAATCGTCATATCACGTCAGAATCCTTAGACTGCTGCCGATACTTCCGATTTGCTAAACCTTTAGGATCGTCGCCGCTGTGCAGAAGGCTGAAAGCTATGGGATCGAGACCAGGCGCTGGCTGGTCTCGGACGAGCCTTTATTGCTTCCTGCAAAGCGGCAACATTGCTTGAGGCTTTGGGTGACATCGTTCATTCCCAGCTGTTAATTGGGTTGAAATAAAACTCAAGGCGCGTCTAACTATACAAGAGGTAAATTACTATTTTTACAACTCGCGTTGTATTGTCCAACTCGCAGGGATAAACGTGAGTATCGTATACAATAGGGACATTGCTTCAATAGTTTCTGTTCAAACCATAGACTTCTTAAAGAAGGAGTCTATTGTTCAAACCATTAATCAAGTGATATCACGCAATAAATTAAATCGGGTATTTAAGTTATCTTTTGTCCAGAGCAAACAAACTTCGTTTGTGTGACTTCCCGACTATAGGAACGGCTTCCGGGACCCTGCAGGATGCTTAAAGGGCTTCCTTTTTTGAATTAATGCGCCATTATCCAACTTCATGATTTATTTGAGAAAAGTACGGAAATGATGGCGAAAACGAAATCTTGTAAATGGCGCTTTTCCAAGGAAAATATTTGTACAATTAAATTATTACAAATTCATCCTAGTATAAAAAAACATCACAGATAATTCCAAAACTTACTAACCAAAACTGTAGCAAATCGACCGATTACCTCGCGAATTTCTAGATTGCACAATTGTGCATTTTACAAATATAGATTTTTGTCGCGTTTAACTCCAATCCAATGCTCGGGCATCAGAGTTCGTAAATACCCGGTTTCTCGTTAGTAGCTGTAGCTCCTATTTCGTACGTCTTTATCGGGTACCGTGATACATAGTTTGTGTATCGGTCTCTTGAATTCGGCGTCACGTGCTTTGACTTGCACATTTCGAACCATACACCGTGACTGTCCGGGTACACGAAAGTGATTTTTCCAATGAACCATTGTGGTTCTGGTAATGTTGTTCATTAGGAATACAACGTCACCGATCTTCACGGTTTACCTTCATCCATGTGAGTTCTGGCGTGTAGCGGTAGCACAAAGGTACCCACACGGCCATCGTTCGCTCATTGTTAAATGTAGCGCCAGCGGCGTCGAGCGTAGCATTGACGTTCATTGCTCTGAGTTGGTTGCAGGTCACTTGACAGGTTAATCTTGAGAAAGTGGTTCGGTGTTAATGGCGTGGAAGGGAAGCGACTTCCACTTTTGCGTAATAACCGTACTGGATGTAAACTGAAGGACACTTGTGAGATCATCTCCATGTTTTCGGCGATAATATTTTCCTTAAGATACGACTGTTTAAATTTATTGTGACCAGCGTTTAAGACTGGAGACTTAGCTTTTCGAATTCTGAAATTACTTATCTAAAATGACTCCAGTAATCATAGAAAGGACGGTCTGTAGTGTGCAGTTATATTGCTTTTTTCCTTGCCATTAGCTTTTTTTATATTTTTGGCCGACAAATTAGTCTAGTGGTTTAGTGCGTCGCCTTTCAGTGGAAGTGTTGCAGGTACGAAACTGGTCGCTAGGTAGTCGGTTGTGTCCTTGGGCAAGGCACTTAACGGACATTTATTGAACCCAGCGGATTTATGATTTTTTTTCAAATTGTAGGAACGTGTCTATCATATACAACACACTGTAATAGCTCCGGTAACCCGACGTTGGGCGCGAGGTGATGTGACGATTGCCCGTGTGTTAACCCTTTGTTTTCCCATTCACGGGGGTTAACATGGATAAAAACAAACCATTATCGACACACCGATACTAAGTAAATTAAATTCCAAAAAAGACAATTTCATTTGGAACAGGAGTTTAATTTCGAAATTATAATGACAGCAATATTCTCGCATTTAATAATAAGAAATCGTTTCACAGTTTGGTTGATATGGAACGATTTTAATTGAGGAATTGGTATTAACGTTTTCACATAAAATAATGCACCAAACGCCCAATAATGCATAGCCATCAATTGAATATAATGGGTGATGTGAAAAACATACATACATCAGTGTTTTCATTTTTGCTTATTGTTAAAAGGAAGAATAAATTTGGAGAATAATTGCATAAGAGCTAAATTAAAGAACAGTGTAAACATCTACAATAACACTGTTTGTTTAGAAACGTCACTAATTTAGTTTTATTTCACTTTTAATCCATGTCCCACCCTTATTATTGGCCGAATTGTGGCTAGATTTGAAATTAAAATATAAAATTCACGATTTTATTCTAATATATGGGGCAATATCAGTTGTTAGAACACAGACAACCATCAAATTAGTCTATATGCCTACAGTGAAACTGCCAGGGATGAATCAAAATGGTGTTTATTTTAGTAGTTGGTACAATTATGGTCAGGGTTTGAGGCAAAACGTGTTAAATGGATTACCCATGGACGTGAAAGGATGGTTGGGTTAAGATATTACACTGCACAAAACTGCTTGTGATCTTTGACCTGATAAAGAATTTCAACCTGATGGAAAATAGGAATTTTCAACTCAGAAACGATTCTAAATAAAAAATTGTCAATTTGGGCCTTTTTTGATTAGAATATCTTTGGTTGTTTCATGTAAGGATACTACACCATTAGCTCAATATATCACTAAATTATTGTAACTTTTTTTTGGTTTGTTATTCAAATGTGTTGAAAAAATAAGATTGTGATGAAAAAATGTTGAACCAAATTTTTTCGAACTCACAGTAGAAATACAAACTAGAGTAAACAAAGTACCTTAAGGCACGAGATTAAACATTAGCGAAGATAGGGTGAAGTAAAGCAAACATGCTGTGATCTTATCAAATAAACTAGATCATTGGTTACTTTTTAAACCATTTGGTATTATAGTTAACAACTGGTATCTGCAAAACTCATTGCAACATTCTAAGATAACACATGTAACATATGAATTGCAATTAGAATTAAAAGTAAGAAATAACTAGAACCTGGGTTTAATTAAAACTTGGAAATTTTTCATATAAAATCTGTAAGCAAAATTTGGAACAATTGGGCTTGAAAAACAAAAAAATGAAACTCGCTGTCATGCAAATTAAATTAAATTAAAACTATGGAGTAAATTAAATATTCTTTCTGATTGAACAAAGCTGTCAATCTTTCGTCCGATTGATACCAAATAGTTCAAGAAGGTATTCGTGGACTGAAAAAGCTATTGCTTGCTGGGGTATTACGCGCAAATAATTAATCGATAGACCCCTGTATAACCCACGAATTATCCCATTTTCTTTATACACTGTCGCCAAAGTGGAACTGATGCCTTGAAATTTATGAGAGTCCGGTAATACATTGGCAAGCTGCATTCTTCGGCGTGCAACATCCAGTGGAAAAGAGACAGTTTGCGAAATTGCTCCAGCAAATCCCCCACAAAGAAGTGAAACCCACGTCTTTAAAACTAAAGTTTCCGGCGAAAAATTATCAGGCCGGGCCAGCAACTCTGGGTAATGTTTGATGCAAAGTTCCTTTAACGAGTCAAAAGTGTAGAAAGAGACTCCAGCGTAAGGTACCATTCCAATCACAGTTGCACTGATCCCTTTATAAAATCCCCTGATACCTCCTTCGTGTTTATAGATGGATGCAAACGCAGAAAGAATCCCGTTATATCGGTGTTCCCCTGTTATCTGAAACGCAAGTCGAGCACGAACCATGTCAAGAGGGTAAGTGCACATCACCGAAGTGACGCCAGCTGAGCTACCAGATATAATCTTCTTGATATGCTCATTCCCAATCAATGGCTCATAGAAAGATTTATACTGTCTAAAGGAATAAAACTGGACAGCAGAATAAGGGAAAATTCGAATCATCATCATACTTGTTCCCTTCCATAGCGATAATACACCTTCGCGCCGACATATTTCCAGAACGCACCGGAAAATTCCGTGGTTCCGATAGTACGGATGCTGTGCTTGTAGTAGTATCTTAGTACGATCCAGTGGGGCTATGGCAAACTTTGTACAGCAGCCACTCAGTCCACCTGCGACTAGTCTTTTAAATGTGTTGGCCCAGTCAACAGACTTATGGTTGGGCTCCTTAGAAGAGCTAGCCATATCTGTGAATGCAACATGTAATAAAGTCCAAGTTTGTAAACATGGTTTTAAACTTTTAGAAATATTGGGTAAATGCACTCATGGTATAGACAAGGAAAAATTCCAAATTATACACTTTAAAGTTGTATATCAAATACTAAATTTTTTCACTCACTTTAGTCTTTTATTTTCAATATTATTGGCAGGTGATTTATCAGTTTAAAACCCATTTTTTATTGTTGGATAGCTCATGGTCATATTGCAAAAACTATAGCGGATTTAATAGTAGTAAGTCTATAACTCTATACTATAAAAAATGCTTTTGTACTGCATATACGATTATTTATTTCTGAGGCAATGTTTGTAAAGTATATTTTCCATACACACGTCTAACAGAAGTAATCTTTAAACAAGCAATATTAGTTATCCTTTGATGGTCTTAAACCCTTCTACTCAGCCAATTGACACTTATTTATTGTTTCGGATACTTTTCTGACATTTAATATGCTTGGAATATTCCATTATGATCTTTGTAATGCAATTGGCAAAATAGGTACAATGTGGAGGTACTAAATTAGGCCTACATTTTGGGGAACTAAAAAGAAGAACATAGAGAAACTGTTTGGTAAAATAAAAATAAGGGGTAGTTTAAGGGCTGGTAATAAAGCCAGGGTTAGGTCTAAGGTTGAGATTAGTGTGTGGGCAGAGGTAGAAATAGTTTCAATACTTTTTGTGAGCGGTTTCCCTTGTTTTCCACCACCAACAAATGCTACAATCTAGCTTTTTGTATAACTTCCTAAATTAAAACTGCATTTAACTTTGACCTATAGTTCAAACATATACAGCGAAACCGCCTTTACTCAACGCTTAAATAAATAACAAAAATCATATCTATTTACTTCCACACACATTTATACTATTGTGCTGTGGTTGACTCGTTTAAACATGACAAATATACAGACGCATTATGAGTATTGGTATGACTATGCTGCATCACTAATTACGTTTCATACAAATAATTGCAAATTCTGTTACGCATATAGTCACAGTTATTCGCCTAAACCTTACTACATAATTACCTCTATAACTACGTAATACATTACATGCATAACCCGTGTTCGGTTATTCATGCATCACAGTAATAGCAGATTCACTCAAGCATGCTAGGTAGATAAGGGGACTATGGTAAGTTGTTCGATTGGCCAATAAGTAACTAACTCGTCGAATCGACGCCTGAAAAAAAGAATGAACAGGTTGTTTTTAATATATTTGTCCGATAGATTAGCTTGGTGATTTGTGCGGCGCCTTTCAGCCAAAAGGTTGCAAGTTCTAAACTGGTTGCTTGCTAGTTAGTTGTTTCATAGGGCAAGGTAGCCTACGTAGCAAACAAAGCCAGAAAACAGTGGGCAGTGGATCGATGGGTTCAACAAATTAAAAAAACTTATTAATGATACACACTGCAATCGCTCCTATAACCCGCCGATGCGCGAGGTAATTGATTGTCCGTATGATGATGCCCACTGCGTTTTTCCAATCACAGGAATATACATAAATATTATGTTATGTTGTACGGTCGTGTGGCCTATGGTTAACGCGACCGATACAGATACCGACTTCCATATAAAAACGGTCCTAGTGACGAACCCATCATGGGTTCAAAACTTGGCTCAGTAAAAAAAAATTAAATATTATGTTTTATTTCAATGAACATACGGAAGGTAAAATGCGGGCAATCTCAAGACCGTCGGGTACCGAACGGGCCAATTTTATCGTTCTGTATACACATGAGCTTGGGTTACCAGATGTATTGCATCAATGAATACGATGGCGAACTGTGGTTGTTCATCGCTTTAAACCACTAGGTGCAAGCAGTTGTGTAATCATTAGATACCTGTAGCTCAATCGACATAACAAGTCCGACCTCTTAAGATTTTAATAAGTTTTCGAGTATTTTATTGAGTTTGCAGCAACCATGGTCGTGTACCGCCACTGGTTATTTTACGGTCTGAGTTTTAGGGCAATTTCAAAACACAAGATCATTTGGTATCATCACAATTATTGATTACCCTCATTCAATAAAACATACAGTTTAAATCAGGTAAATAGAATAATATCGATCATCATATTTACGTGAAAAGACAGAGGTAAGGTATTTTATGGTATAATAGTGAAACGCGTAAACTATGGAGGCTATCATTTAATGCACTGTGATCTGGACAGTCAGTTGAAGATAAGATAATCGGCCAAAACAAGACACGGTAGGTTTTTACACAAGGCACGCAAGGGCGAAGATTTATAAAGTGAGTAACATTACTACATGCACCGCAAAAAATTAATAAACACAAGGCGAAGTAATAGTTATAACACGCAGCGAAAAAAATATTAGGATATAAGATAGGATATTCATGTTTATTCATGTGAGTGGGAAAACCAAGGGGGTTAACACACGGGCATTCTTCAGACCACCTCGCGTCCACCGTCGGGTTACCGAAGCTATTGCAGTGTGTTCAATTTTGCAGAACCCATTAATCCGTTGGGTTCAGACAATGTCCGTTAAATTTCCTGTCAAGGGACACAACCGACAAGCTAGCGCCCAGTATCGTAGCTTAAACCATTCGACTAAAAGGCGACAGATTAACCCATCAGAATAATTTGTCAGACTTTATTCATGTTCGAGCGTCGATACCACAATATCACTGTTTTATTAATATTTTAAAACAACTCGAGTTCTACCGGAAAAGGTGGATTAAATTGAAGATTGTGGTAATTTTGGTTAAGTAAACATGCGTAAACTGTTTAAATATAATCTTTTTGATATAGTGATTCTTCATCGATAGAACTATAGGTAGCCTATTCTGCCAAACTCAAAAAAATAAACAAAATAAAATATTTATTCATGACAATATAGCAACAACCGAGATGAGTCATAGAGTATATGATACTTTGTAGCCTACTTCGGTTGGTTTCTTTTAACATTCTCAAAAGTTTGTGCGACACTTTAATTGCCTTGTCGCAATTTCGAACTTTTTTAAAGTAAATCTCAGTATGAAATCAAGAACACGGGTTTGGTTATTTCATCAGCAATTTTGCGACAGTTGTTGTTTCCATATTGTTGATAATAATAAAGTCATGTTTTCAAAACATCAACTGCGCGAACGAAAAAAAAAGAGAAATCTAAAACATCGACTCAGGTCACCAGGTGATGCTAATTCAACAGAACCCATCAGTTCATCTAACTCAACAAGCTGGGCTTCAACTTCTCGTTCATTATGGCGATCCAATCTAATGGGAGACGTTGAACTAACTATTCTCCCTATATCTCTCATATTTAGATTAGTTTATTCATTTTTTCCATAGTTTTTAAAAATGGCAAACGAATAGCCTATAATCACGAAACAGGAACGGGAAAAGACGGCAAAACGAACAGTTGTTAAAACACGTCAATAAAAAAGAGATATAATTTAATAAATATGGCGGACGCGGCCGCCAAACCTATTATGCAAACTTAGGGCCTACCTCACAAAAACGTCTATCACTCAAAATCCTGGCACAGAAAGTCTTAGATTTTCACAATTTAAAATTAAAGCTTGGATTCGCAACTTAAACTCAAAAACCACTAAAATTTTACATCAAAAAATTGAGCCCACAGCCCCACACCCCTTCGTACATCGGCAACTATTTATTAACAAAACAGCCAGAAGATGAACAATCAACATCTTTATTGGAATTCCTGGAAAAAGGTTGAAGATGGATATTGCACGTCTGATATCTTCGTTAACACCAAAATCAGTCATTTTCCCTCCATTATACCGTGTTTTAACTACTGCAGTTTTGCTGTTTTATCCTGCCTCCTTAACTTGAAATAATTGTGCTATTCCTCTTTGATTTAACAAAGGAGCAAAAAAATAAACTAAACTAATAAGTGGAATGGAGGGTTCTACCGAATTAGGAACGTCTGAATCATACACAACACACTGCAATAACTCCGGTGACATTGCATATTTTTCATTGCGAATCTCTATAAAAGATCCAAAAACACACAGCTATCCAGCCAGTTAGCATGCTATGCTTTCGAGACGCTTGGTATGTTACTTCGGCGCTCCGGAAACGGGGGCCGGTAAGAACGTAGCTCATTTACCGTTTATTTAACTGTGTATACTACTGTGTTGAATGTTAATATTGGAAAAATAATGAAAAAGCAGCCGCTACAATGACACTCCAATAGCTCCGGTAAGAATCAAGAATTATTTATTTGGTCAAGAATACGCACAACAGCAATATATTAGAACACATAATTTGAATTTAAATAAATATTTATGACCAGGAGGCAACGAAACGACCGTACGGTCAGCCAGTCAATTGCCCCCTTTCTCTCAAAATCAATCATTAAGTCAATAGAGCAAAATATAACACAACAGTAGGTATTAAATAATAGAAATAGGTAAAGAAACTTAATTTATTGCAGTGATTAAACACACACACAAGTATAATAATACCACAATTTTATTATTACCGAGTACTTAATTTTTAAAATACTTTGACAACTGTCAGTATTATTACTAAAATTACTGTGATAAACGCGTATTGCGCTCGCCCTAAGCATGATTGCTTCCCGAGCTTTGCTCCACGTTGATTGGCCCTGCTTAGAGCCTGTTACCAACTACTGCATTGTGGCGTGTATAGCGTTGTGTGCACATTCAGTGTATAGCGTTAAGTGCATTGTCAGTTTGTGTAATTTAACGTGTACTATTATTTTGTAGATTCGTAGTTGAATAAAACCTACACTGAGTACATATTAAGCGTACCATAGGTCACAACAATTACCATCTCTACTCTGTATAAGCATTCAAAAGCAGTTGCTTCATTCTTTTTTTAAAAGTATAGAAAGAGCTATTTTTTTTATTTCTGCTGGGACAGTACTCCATAAACCAACTGGGAGGCGTGAGAGCGAGGTTGTCTTACAATTTTATAGGAGATAACACTCCTTTTACAATTAAATATTAAATACATGGAAATAGTTGGACTTGAAAGTTAACTGTAGATCACCGAAGTTAAGATTGATTACCGAATAGCCTATGGACCGGAATAATTAAACGCTGGTTTTGACACTTTCTTGCCCGGAGAAAAAACTTTAATGAGAGAATCATTGCATAAATACATAAAAATATTATGTATTTAACCAAAAATAATTGTATATATTTTAACTTTAAACCTTAAGTAATTATTTTTTTGCGTAGTTATGTAATAAATAACAATCTTTTAAATATGTGTCTTAATTTAAAAAAATCTCTCAAGTGTACTGCACGAAAAAGTGCAATATGACTAGACACGCCAAAGTTTTAGGTTTTTCGCTTTTTTCCATTGTGTTTATTGCTTGCAGCAGTCAAATCTGAAATAAATTGATTTACCATGAGTTATATTAATTAAAAGTAAAAACGTAGAGCATAGATCCAACCCAAGAATTGAAAGCAGACAATTAAAAGGTTTAGTTAGGTCTATTCACACGTTTGTTTTAAATTGTGAAATTCACATTCAGTAAAAAAAATCTTTAAAACCCCATATTTAATAATAATTCTGGGATTGTGGAACTTACATAGATTTCAGGATTTTTCAAACATCAATTTTTTAAATTTTCTTTAGGATAAAATTGTGTGTATTGTGTAGATAAAAAATTACATTAACGGTAGGCGGTAGGTGATTTGAGTTCTATTACGGTTTAAAAAAATAAATTGTTCAAACCACTAACCAGCATATGAGTTTTTTTTTGACCTTCTGTGATTGAATATTAAATGTAAAACTATGCGACTACTTTTATTTTTTTCTTACCAAAGTCTGCTATTTTGCTTTAAATATTTAAAAATAAGTTGTATGTGTAAATTGATAAGAATATTTATACCACCAAAACTAGTTAACCCGTTATCTATGTCTCTTTGACTTTTAAGATAATTTTTTTATTTTATTTAAGATCGTATGTGAACATATTGGTGATTAAAAGTCCAACAATAAAAAATTTAAATTTAAAAAAAAATATCTGGAAAATTATAAAATTTTGACGCACAATTTATGGTTTATCTTCTAAAATGTCAAAATTTAGCATTTATTATAATATCCGCATCTAAATAACATGGTTTAGTTTTACTGTACTGTGATTGATATTTATTTTTACAATAATAATGATGTATCATTTGTGTTCAATTGCATGAACAATATACTTGCCACTATCGCTAGCTATGGCAAAACACATAAATATATACATTAAATAAATGTAGGTAAATGTGTAGTATATCAATAGGAAGATATATTACTGTTTCAATTCAACCTTCTGTGTTATCATAAACGAGTTTAATTCTGATTTTTAAATTAATTCTGTTCTTAACTCAAAATAAAATAGGGTGGCAGTGACTTGATAACTTAGCAGTCTTTTCGCTGTCACCCTGGCCAGCATAAATAATGTTTTTTTTAATATATTATTTTGACACTATTTGTGTTTTTTCTTCATTTATTTTAAATGGTAAATGTTACCATTGCAAAAATATCCTGCTGACTGAATAAAATCTTAAATCTTGAAAACTTGAGCTTTTGCTTCCATCTAAAAAAATATTAGAAATTGCATTGTTTTATAATAAAAGTGCATTCTGTTATTGGAGTTAAAAATTAAGAAATATTTTTCTTTAGATTTCATTAGTTATCCTATATATTTGTTGTAAAACAGCTGAGTAAAATGGATGAAGATTATGACGTTATCATCTTGGGGACTGGGCTCACAGAGTGCATTCTAAGCGGACTTTTCTCCGTGAGTGGGAAGAAGGTGCTGCATATGGATCGCAATTCTTATTACGGGGGAGAATCAACTTCCCTTACACCTGTCCAAGAGGTTTATAAACACTTTGGGTCAGAAGCGGTTCCCAATTATGATAAACCGAGAGACTGGAACGTAGATGTTGTGCCAAAGTTCCTCATGGCTGATGGGAAGCTGGTAAAGTTGCTGATTCATACGAACGTGACAAGGTATTTGGAGTTCAAATCCGTAGAAGGAAGCTTTGTGTGGAAGAGTGGCAAAGTGTACAAGGTACCAAGCACTGATAAAGAGGCATTGGCAAGTAGTTTGATGGGGATATTTGAAAAAAGGAGATTTGCCTCGTTTTTGCAATGGGTTATGGATTACAAACAAGATGTTCCTTCTACTCACAAAGGTGTTGCACCTAATGCTACAATGTCTGAAGTAGTAGCAAAATTCAAGCTGGACAAGAACACAGTTGACTTTTTAGGACATGCAATGGCGTTGTATCGTACAGACGATTATCTTTCGGGACCGTTTCTACCGACAGTCATGAGAATTCGGCTTTACACTGAATCTGTGATGAAATATGGTAACTCTCCATACCTCTACCCATTGTATGGGCTTGGGGAAATTCCACAAGGCTTCGCAAGGTTAAGTGCAATTTATGGAGGCACATACATGCTGAACAAACCAATTGAAAATGTTGAAAAAAAGGATGGCAAAATTGAAGTTACATCAGAAGGGGAGACTGCACGCGCAAAATTTGTGGTCGGCGATCCTAGTTATTTTCCTGACAGAGTGAAAAAAGTTAGTCAGGTTGTCCGTGCAGTTTGTTTCCTGAAACACCCCATCAACAATACCAGCGATAGCAAATCTTGTCAGATCATTATCCCGCAAAACCAGGTCGGCCGCAAGCACGATATTTATGTAAGTTCTGTCTCCTCTACACATAACGTCTGCTCCAGTAACTACTATCTTGCCATTGTATCGACAACCGTGGAAACTGCAAACCCTGAGGCTGAACTCACACCTGGTTTGAAGCTGATCGAGCCAATTGCGGAGAAGTTCATCAAGACCAGCGACATATACGAGCCTCTGGATGACGGCAAAGAAAGTCAAATGTTCGTCTCAAAAAGTTACGATGCAACCAGTCACTTCGAAACCACTTGTGATGACATATTAGACGTCTACAAACGGGTGACAGGGGAAGATTTCGACTTCACCCAAGTCAAGAAGGACAGTGTGGAAGAAGCTTAGTCATCATTATGACATCATATTAATTTACACCTCTAATCTCGGACAATTCCACTTTGCAAAAGTACACGAAATCATTTTGTCATTTTTTCACTATAATAATATCAACTGTTACTAATTTATATTTGATATTTATATTCATGATTAACATATAATATACCAGTGAGCCTTATATATAAGAAAAGTGAAAAATAGCGCTGCTAACACTAACATTTCCCTCGAATGATGTAGATTAATTAAGTTTAATCTTCAATTAGCCCCTATTTTTTTGCAAAAAATTATATTTAGTTTGTAAATGCAAATTTAGCAATGTAATTTAATACCTATTCTATATATTAGTACAAGAGAAAATATCAATTAAATAATATGTTCAATGTTTTAATTCCACCAGTAAATGGGTTGATGCTTTGGGTATTGCGATAAGAATAGAAGCCTTTATTTTATTTCATGTAATGTATTATAAGCTAGAAGGATCATAAGGGTGGTGTAGATAAATAATCACGTTTCATGTGTTTCCATGTATCACTATACCTGCTATGTTGTTGTTGCATTTTTTGCTTAACATCGGTGTTTTAATGTTCTGTTCTCTTCGTTTCGCTTATAATACCAACATTTATTATCTGTAATATTTGGAAATAATAATTGCTTGTATTTTGGCAATACTACAATTTAGTGCCATGTTATCTATTACATATCTTATTCTAAAATTTAACTTATGACAACTGAGGTAATACTTTAGCAAAATTGACTAAGTGTTTTAAGTGTACAAGATGAAACTATTAAAACTAATTGTCGTGATATTATTCAAATTCGTGCTTAGATATCGATTAAGTTAGTTAAGTTGTTAGGATTTGTACTGAAAATGGAGGAACTAATACATGTGAACAACGAAAAAGTTTCGACAAGCATTGAAAAACTTGGAAATGATTCTTCCTTACCTGCTGTTAACGATATGGAAATAAAAGTGAAGCCTCGGCTTGATTTGGGTAAGCAGACATTTGAAAGTCCTGAAATTACAATTTAAACTTATAATATACTTGACATTTGTACCAATATGCGTTTTCCCTATTGATTCATAATCTTTGCACTCTTGGCAAAACAGCCAGTGTACACCTATGGTTATAACCAGTGGATGGGATTCAAAATTTTAAGAACATGTTCTCTTTTGTATCGTACTTACTAACAACAGGTTCCCTAAAAGGTCTAATGCTGTAAAAAAAGCAAGAATCGGATCGGTGATTATTCCGACGTTCCAAAAACATGTTCGACCGAAACTATGTGAACCTCTTGAATCCCATCACTGGGTGTAAAGTGTGCAGAACTAAACAGTCATACAGGGATAAACTTAAGACTGTGTATAGTGGTTTCTCAGAGGTGTAGTGGACTATAATTGGGGTTTTATCTATTATTACTTTCAAATACCGAGACATGATTTTTCTGACATTAAATTGTAGCAATTATCTTAATAAATTTATTTATTTAAAATCGTTAAAATATACATGGGTACAAAGCATTTTACTGGTACATATACATAATATAATGAAGATGTTACACTGTATCTATGGGATATGTGGATGATGTCTTGCATAACTTTGTGCAAAGCAAAATGCTATGAGAATGGTTGAGCAAATCTGTTGACCCCATAACAACCATGCATGGCAAACGTGAACAAATCACGGCACATTTATGTGTACTTTAATATTGTGCAATGTTGATTTATCATTAAATCAATCCGGTAGTATACTCTTTGCAACCGGTCTGGCTATATTCAAACAAAAGTTTCGTCCATAATAAAAACAAAAGACCTAAAAAAACAAATATACTTGTACAGTGTCGTACCTCAAGTATTTAGAACTCTGGCTTCTTGGTTATTTTTTCGCTTTCATTCCACGCCAAGAAGCTGGAATGTGAGTAGAAAGTGACATAGTGTTTGTAATATCCCTTATTATGATAAACCTTTTGTAATAACTAAGACGGTGAAATGCTAAAATTAACCCATACAAGATCAAGATGATACTTTAATTTATTTTTTGTTTCAATATGTTCAATTTGTTCTGATTATAGTTACATCTGTTTTGCAAAAAATTATGTTTTTTCATCAGATTAAAACTGCATTTCAACTTTCTATTACTGCGTACCTCGGTAGTCGTATTCTCGAATATTATTGCTTAATAATCTAAATCCCAGTCAAGTTCTTACAAATTATTGAATGATTCAATTTGATACTGATGTTTAAATTCACAATGTATGACTAGGGATGCACAATATAGAATTTCGAATCTTTGAGATTTGAATCTCTAGGGATTCGTATCTTTACAAGCAATTTAATAAGAATAGTAGGAAAATTTTAATTTTGGGTAAATACATTTTTGGGTCTATTTATAATTGCTTGTTTTTTCGTAATTCGTTATTTTAGTTAAAAACCATAATTTTAAGTACAAATTGAATTACAAATAATGAATCTGAATTTGGATTGTAGTGTTCCAAATACATAGTGCTTTATATCGGAATAATCAATTTCTCTCAGAAATGCCATCTGTCATTTCTGATAGAAATAAATTCTTCATTATTTCATCTCTAACATGTAGGTCTTATATAATTACATCTTTAAAAATAGAGAGAACATGCGTGATGCCGATTATGCAGACGTCAGCGTATCGTTTCAGCAAGCGTGCGACAGTGGATAACTATGATAAGAAACTTTTGGTAAATCGTCATTAAAGTAAATTCGTAACATCAAAATTGTAAAATGGCTTCTTCATTTGTATGTAATACCCGTAATGCGTTTCTCCATACCGAAAGTGCATCTATCGTGCGAAAGCGTCCGAACATTTTCTAATGCGGTAGCTCAGAAATACAATTTGCATCAAAGCACAACAAGCATTATCTTATCAGTTGTCCCATAGACGTGCATCGTGGACAGACGCGCTTAAAACGAACGCACGCACAAAGAAAGTAGGTCACGTTCGCCAGGCTGTAATAACGTGGTTTATCGCACCTTTAAATATGACGCAATTATTCCAAACGCGGAAGAGTTATTTACAGACTAAACAGATAAACACGTTAGTATTTGCAATATATATTCTACTTAAACAACTATGTTTTCAATTCACACAATAAATGATATCCTATGTGTTCAATTATTTAGTTAGGTGATTTTGCAGTGATTAATTTATTATACTTTTACCTAGGTATAACTGTGTTAAATAGTAAATTAATGTTTATTTGTGCAAGGGCAATAATAGCTAGTCTTGATACCAATCTGGGAAAATAAAAATTGTCTGGTTTTTGGGAGCATTTTTCTCAGCCATTCATTTCAACAACAACCTACTAAACCAGTGGTTCTTAAACTTTTTCAGTCGCGCCCCCTTAAGATTTGTGATTCATGCTCGCGCCTCACCTACTCAAAAATCAAATTTACGAAAAATAGAACAATAATTTATTTGCCATTACCCTGCTTAGTGTGAAGGATGCAACTGTTTTTGGGAAACTAGTCGTTTAATTCGAGGCTTTGTTGAAGTATGTTATTGAATTAATGTTAACTAATTATTGGTAACGAGAACAACGAGGTTTGAGTGTAATTTAGAGCTGTTTTTTATCAATATGTCACTGTCATGCTCGCGCCCCCCTTGAGAAACTTTCAAGCCCCCCAGTTTAAGAACCCCTGTACTAGACTATTATTCTCCCTCATGGCAGATAATTTTTAGAGATGGCAAAGATCGGAATGAAAACGACAAATCGCTATTGCCATAACAGAAGATGATGTTTAATTTTACTTTTAAATTCATTGTGTTTAATTTGTAGCCAATGCCATAACATTGATGTTGCCATATACCGGTACGACAAATTTTTGTTACCATAACAGAAGATGTGTTTCTTTATCAATGCATTTCCTGTGCAACGGAAAAAATAATGGTTTTCTGTCTTTCGTGATGATTCCTGCAAACCTTTTGTCTTGCCAAAATATAAATGAATAACATTTCCAAATATTGGAGTTTAATATATCTTCATTTTAAGCGAAAAAAAAGGGGAACAGAACACTAAACACCGATGTTAAGCAAGAAATACAACAACAACATAGCAAATATAGTGATACATGGAAACACATGAAACGTGATTATTTATCTACACCACCCTTATAATCCTTCTAGCTTATAATACATTACATGAAATAAAATAAAGAAAGGCTTCTATTGTTATCGCAATACCCAAAGCATCAACCCATTTACTGGTGAATTTAAAACATTGAACATATTTTTTCATTGATATTTTCTCTTGTACTAATATATAGAATAATAAACTATATTAGCTTTTATAACCTTAACATAATTGCTGCAACTTTATTAATCTACATTATTTGATGGACGCTGAATGTGTATTATCCAAAGTGTCATTCTTGACTTGGGTGAAGTCAAAATCTTCCCCTGTCACCCGCTTGTAGACGTCTAATATGTCATCACAAGTGGTTTCGAAGTGACTGGTCGCATCGTAACTTTTTGAGACGAACATTTGACTTTCTTTGCCGTCATCCAGAGGCTCGTATATGTCGCTGACCTTGATGAACTTCTCCGCAATTGGCTCGATCAGCTTCAAACCAGGTGTGAGTTCAGCCTCAGGGTTTGCAGTTTCCACGGTTGTCGATACAATGGCAAGATAGTACTTAGCGGGGCACAGATTATGTGAATAGGAGCCGCAAAACACATAAATATCGTGCTTGCGGTGATTCTTAACCTGCTTCTGAGGGATTATAATCTGGCAAGAGTTGCTGTTGTTAGTATCTCTGATGGGGTGATTTAGAAAGCAAACTGCACGAACAACCTGACCGGTTTTGTGCACTTTTTCAGGAAAATAACTAGGGTCCCCAACCACACATTTTCCGTAGACTGTCTTTCCTTCTGATGTAACTCCAATTTTGCCATCGACCAATTCACCTATATTAGCAATTGGTTTGTTCAGCATGTATGTGCCTCCGTAGATTGCATTTAACTTTGTAAACGCTTGTGAAATTTCCCCAAGCCCATACAATGGGTAGAGAAATGGGGATTTGCCATATTTCTGCTGAGACTTGCAATAATGTTGAATTTTTAGGACTATCTGTGCAAATGGTTTAGAAAGGTAATCATCTGTACGATAAAATAACATTGTATGCTTGATAATATCAACTGTGTCTAAGGTTAGGTGAAATTTGTTAAATGCTTCAGCCATTGAAGATTTTGGGTTGACACCATCATGAGTAGAAAGATCATTTTCTTGGTAATTCAAAGCCAATTTTAGAAACCCTGAAAGTCTCTTTTTTTCCGCTATTCCCATTATTGAACTAGCCTGTGCCTCATAATACGAGCCTGGTACTTTGTGCAGTCCATTACCATTCACTACATAATTTCCATCTACGGGTTTAAGCTCCAAATACCTCGTCACGTTCGTATGAATCAGCAACTTTACTAGCTTCCCATCAGCCATGAGGAACTTTGGCACAACATCTACATTCCAGTCTCTCGGTCTATCATAATCGGGAACCGCTTCTGACCCAAAGTATTTATAAACATCTTGGACAGGTGTAAGGGAAGTTGACTCTCCTCCGTAATAAGAATTGCGATCCATATGCAGCACCTTCTTCCCACTCACGGAGAAAAGTCCGCTTAGAATGCACTCTGTCAGCCCAGTCCCCAAGATGATAAGATCATAATCTTCATCCATTTTACCTTGCTGTTTTACAACAAATATATAGGATAACTAATAAAATCTAAAAAATAATATTTCCTAATTTTTAACCCTAATAACACAATGCACATTTCTTAAAGATGCAATTCTCAACTTTCCTTACAGAGGAAAACATCCCAAAATAGACATAATTTGCTACTGCTATAAAGGATCTTATTCTTTCTTAGACAAAATGCTGTTGCCTTAATACCTGTGGGCGGCAAATAGAAATGGTCGCTGTCTTTCTTGTGCGTTTTCTTAACCTTAACCGTCACACAGGAAATGCATTGAGGAAGAAAAACACCTTTGTTTTGGCAACAAAAATTTGTCGTACCGTTATATGGCAACGGCTACAAATTGAACACATTGAATTAAAAATTAAAATTAAACATTATCTTCTGTTACGGCAGCAGCAATTTGTCGTTTTTTACTTCCATCATTGTCAACAATGAAATGAAGTAATTTTGCAATCATTAAAACGACGACATCGTTTCAGCCGTGGTTATGGCAACTTCGTTTTTTATGACCATTCTGATATTATTATGAGTCTGGCCCCAAGGTGCTATTCTATTACTGTACCCATTTTATCCTGTCCGAATTTACTGAAAAGTTTGAAACGCCCGCAAACTCATTTCGTGGAATTCCCACAGATTCGTTCGAGCCGTATGAAGGAATAGATGGTGCAGAGAAGATTCCGGAAAGTAACTCCCCACACCATGAAACCACCCCCACTGAAGAAAATACTAAAACTACTCCCTCCAGTGGAGAAATACGGCCATTGACTCCAGACAGCGTCGCCAACGTTTCCTCTTGTAGCTCTCCGATGACACCTAGAGGTGATAAGACCTTTTTTTTTTTTTTTAATATCTCATTTTGGTTTTGCGTTAAGATAATTTACTTTTTGTATTGTAAAGAGTTTAAAGTCTGCAAATGACAAATTGCATTGCATTTCATTTTTTTTAAACTTTGGTTTTAAATATTTCAATTTTGTTTTTGCAACTTATTATCACAGGACCAAAAATGTGCGCAAGTAAGAATTTACTTTTGCGCACATAAAAAACTAATTATCGTTTACCGGGACCATTTTCTATTCAAATGGAGTATAACGTTTTTATTATACATGCCGCGTCCGAATACTGGAGTTTATAATACTTAACAGCACCATCATAATTTCAGATTGTTATAATACCAGATTTTAAACAGTTGTTACGTCATACAAACCACAGGTGCGGCCTGCGGGCCATTTTTACTTGTGTTACTCGCATGAGCTTACGCCAAACGCGAGAATTCTTACTTGCCCGAATTTTGATGGATTTTTGGCGCTGTTGAATGGATGGGGTAGATATGTTGGGGAGTCATTAAATGAATGGGGGTATGTGGTGACCCATGTTTTTTGCCCTGATATCATATTTATTCCAGGGGATTCAAGTTCAGCCCCCAGCACCCCCAGAGATGGGTCATCCTCGGGAAGTCCCTCACCCATCCCAGATGACACCCCTGTTGATGGGGAAATGGCTTCGAAACCCCGGCTTAAACTTGGTGGGTGAACTTGTGTAATAAAAAGAAGATTTTAATTTTGGGTAAATTCCTAATTTTGTGTAAACATTTTTGGGTCTATTCATAATTGTTTGTTAAATTTGTAATTTTTTGTAATTCGGTATTTTTGTTAAAGTCGTTTTGTAACTTTTGGGTAAATTGTATATTTTTTTTGGTTAATTCCATTATTTTTTTATTATAGTAGTGATCGACCCAGTTCAAATGATCTGTTTTAAATTCAATGTGTTTAGTGAAGATTTAATATATTGGATTACAAATAATGAATCTGAATTTGGATTGTAGTGTTTCAAGACTTTCAACACATATTGCTTTATATCGGAATAATCAATTTTTCTATAAATAATTCTTCAGAAATGCCATCTGTCATTTCTGATAGAAATAAATTTTTCATTATTTCATCTCTAACATGTAGGTTTAATATAATTACATCTTTAAAAATACTTTACAAACATGTATGTAATTTATACCAATTTGACAATTGCTTAAAACAAACTAAAAATTTAAAACTAAACAAAACTTAAAATTTAACCAAAGGTTAATACATATGTTATTCATATGTTAAGATTTTCTTTTAAACTACTATGCAGTCTAGAAGTCTTATTGTTAAATATTGATTTAGTTATATGTGTCACTAAACATACATCAATGCTAAGTAAGAGCTGTGTGTATTACAATGGCTTCAAGTGCACTGAATTGCTTTACATGATGCTTTCACTACATAATGTTAAATTATATATATAATGATTGCATAACTTATATAATTGGGGTCTTACATGAGGGTTGAATTGGAAATATAGTGCAGTGAATTAATTGCCTTATATAAGGTGGCAATAGTCTTCGAAATATTTATTTAAAATATATTATTAACCGAAAATTCCTTCTTGCTCTAGATTCAGTTTAAGTTAGTGTGTTTTTTTATTTTCTTAGTGAATCATTAACTAGAAAGATTACAGATTTTATTTGTTTGCAAAAGAAACAAATTTATTTTACACAATAATATAAATGAAATTTACAAAAATTGTTATTCAATACTAAAGATGCAATTCCAAAAAAATGTATGCCTTTTTCAATTATCAAAACAAAATCTTGCATTGTAAATAAAAATTTAACTATATTAAACTTTAATTTGCCTACAAACAGTATTGTCCAATTTTAAACTTAGTGTGATGTGTGTTATTATCATGTGTAAATCTTTATAACTGTATATAAGTTATATTTGATTCCATGGACAATATATCCAGAATGATATCTTTATTAGTTTATGAACACAAGCGTATTTATTACCATTGCATAATAACGAGTGTCGGTAAATCATTAAGTTGTTCCTGGTACTTGTAGTATCAATGGGTTTAGTTGTAGTTTAACAGAAAACAGTTTAATTAAATAAAAACGTCCGAATTTGAGTGCTAAATTTGAACATGATTTGGTTAAACATACATAACACGGTGGTAGTAAAATTTGGTGTGGATCACACCCTGGTTCTTTATTAATGTCTTACATCTAGTACAGTAGGTGCATAGATGATGCACTGTATGGAAAATCATTTTAATAAACCACAGAATTGGATTATTATATTTTACATGGAGAATTTGATATTTTGTCAAACATAACACACTAGTAGTAAGATCTAATATGAATATGATTCAGGTCCTGAAATAATTTGGATATTTTCTTTATCAATGTACTGCATAAAATCTAATACAACATAGGTGCATAGTGCATATACTGTATGAAAAATGGTTTACAAGTAGATAAGGAAAACATTCCTTTTAATTATCCCTTCATAAAACTTGTTAACTGATCACTGTTTGATACAACTGTTGTAAGTGTTAGTGTCCATTTTTTACCTTCAGATGAATAAATTCACACTCTCTTAAGGATAATCCAGTTTCCAGCTGTTTGTATTGTGTAAGTTTACCTCAGTAGCCACCAATTGATCGTTTATCTTGATAAGCCATCATAAAGGCTACTATACAAACAATAGCCTCCATACAATGCTATTGTATTTAACCACACAGACAGTTGGTCCATAGGAATTCAAATACTACAGAGGTACAGGCATCAATTTGCCCTGAGCTAAAAAGATTAAGGCAGTTTAGTGGAAAAATGGGAAAATTTGTATTTTGTGTATATATGTCAGAAAGATTAGGCCATTAAAATTTTGTTTTTTTAAAAATGATAAATTTTGTATATTATGACAGAGAAAGGTTAGGCTATTAAATATTTTTAACTGAAAAAAGGTGAAATTTGTACCATGTATATATTTCGGGGAAGGGTAAAGCTATATTAAGTATTTGTTGATGTGTGATGTTTATGTATAAAGAGGGAGTGTAGACAATAATATCACATTAATGTTGTTTAATGACTTGTTAGTTTGTATTTCGTATAATAGTGTGACCAATAAATCTATGTAAACTGGTCTTCTGTATACTCCCTGTGTGTTGTAAGCATATATGGTGTTTTACCATAGATTATTCCTAGTTAAGAAAGGTGTTTTTAATCATATTAATCTTTGTACTAATTACTATTTCTAATCATTTTAATCAAAATTTAAAACTTTATTTATTTTACAATTACCATATTTTACGTAACATAATACGCACGGTTTAGAGTTGCCCTATAAAGCTCATTCATCCAGAAACTTAATATTTTTATGACCGCTCGGTTTAAATTTTCAAATGAACAAATATTAAAGAAAAAAATGAGGCTAGTGAATATCACAGTTGCTTTTACCATATTTTATTGTGTAGGATAGCAATTTGTTTATAATACCAGATTACCAGTACCGGTACTAGTTTTAAGGATAGGCAATAATGCATCCTAAAATACCTGATCCATATATTAGACGCACTACCTTATAAATTATATGAAGAATTTTTGGGAAG